>JBBYHK010412841.1:0-22690 GCA_038382065.1 Adansonia grandidieri
TGGGTATCTCTCTAGTGCCCAAAGTGGAACATTCCATTTTCAAAGTAAAATCCAGAGGTTATTTTTATTAAAAATCTTTATATTCCCCATCTCTCCGGGTCGTATATGAGATTAAATTTTTTTATCAAAACCTAGATCATTTCTATAAGATTCATGTATTTGAAGAGGGTTATATCAAAATAGTGACAAGTTAAGATCAAAAGAATCAAAACTGAGATAAGACAAAGCTAGTAAGGTACCGATTTCGGGCATCATGAAGAGGTTCATACCTCATCGCGCGTAACCAACTCCCGAACCTAAACAGTGAATCTTTGCATTACGTAGACCACGGGATCGATGTTTTGAGTTTTGTAACTTAAAACATAGGTTTCAATAGGCATCCAATCATGCCTAGCCCTAAATGATCGGTGGTGACTCCAAGCATTAGCCATTTTGTGATGGTCATCTAAGACCAATAAGATGAGCGATTCATCTTACGATCCCTTTCACTGTACCACAAGATAAGAATCCATACATTCTCATCCTCATCACATCGCCAAAGAATAGTCTCAATCAAAAAGACATTTCCAAGTCAAGCAAATATTTTAAGTCATACGCAGCTGTAGATCTGCGAGGATCCACCTCGGGGTACGTTGCAACATAGGTGAGTGAGCTTGCACATGAGTGTGTTTGAGTATGGGTATAAATGCCTATGACTATAAATAAGTATAAATGAGAATACAAATAAGCACAAATAAATGAATAGGAAAGCACATGTGTCAAAACGCAATGAATGAGAATGCGAATAAATACTGATGTTCATGAGTAAGAATTTACATGATTGATAGTGCTTGTGAGTGAGAATGCATAGGAATGCAATGCTCATGAGTATAAATGGATATGAAAGAGAATGCATATGAGTGCAAATGAATGGTTATGAGTGAAAGTGCATGTGAGTGCAAATATAAGTGAATGTGCTTGTACATGAGTATGTTAGAATATGAGTACAGCTGCCAATGGGTACAAATGGATAAAACGGAGAATGCACATGAGTGTAAATGAATGTGGATGCACATGAGCACAAATATGGTAAATAAATGTGCACATGAGTGTGATTATAAGTGAGTGAGAATGCATGTGGATGAGTGAGAATACATGTAAGTTTCGATGCTCATAAACATAAATGCAAGTAAATGCAAGGGTCCTTAAGCATTAATGCATAGGAATACAAATGAGTATGTATGATATGGATCTACTTGGGTGATGATGCACATGAATACGAATGCCTTAATGTGCAAGCACCAAGACTAGTCTTTATCTAAATGCATGGAAAGCAATGCAAATTCTAGAGTTGGTGTTGATGCATCTACACTTGAAATGAAGTGTATGTTGATGAGTGATGCTCAAATGCCTATGCAAATGATGCATATTTTTATGAATGATGAAATGTATGCTCATGGAGGGTGTAGAGGTTGAGACTAAGACTAGCACTTTTTTGAATCTGGCTTAACCTTTCTTGGTGTTCCTCTTTTCAAGTTAAAAAGGTATTCTAATCCCAATTTTGCCCATGATTAGAAAAGTTATTATCCCTTTTTGCTTAAAATGTTCATTTAATGAAAACTCTTGATAATAAAGTTTCTCGAAGACTGATGATCTATGGTTAAAAGATTTCATGAATGAAAATTTGGCTTTCTTAGGTTGGAGGGCCTAACAAGGGCTTTGATTAGCTCAAGAAGGTTTCAGGATAGATTAAATGGATTCTTTACTTTTCTAGTTCACGAATGGACTAATCTTCATAGAATATGAATTCCTTAAGAACCAATCAAATTTGGGATTCTTTTGAGCCCCTTACTATTAATGCTTCAACAAGTAGTAGGATTGGCTATGAAGGGTTCAGAGTTATAAGTTTAATTTGGAAAAGTGAAGAGTGTTATCCTAAGAGTGAACCCCTCCAAAGATGAAACTTTGGGGATGTTTAAGGAATTTTTAGTGTCCTTATGTATCTTTTGGAATGATACTTTCCTAATCAAGACCTCGATAATCCTATGAGAAGTGCCAAAAATTCTTTTTTTTGCTTTAAACTAGCCATTTTTGGGTTTTCAACCTTAAGCTTTAATCCATCAATTTTTTATCTATTCTTTACAATTGATTGCTTCATTGTGCTTCTTAAAAAGACTCAAAATTTATGAAAAGAATAGCTTATCAAAGAATAGGTTTATTAGTTCCTATGGCCATACTTAATCAAAATGGACTTTTCAATAACTTAATGAAGGCTAAGGTCCATGGTTTTGAAAGAAAGAGTACAAAGGCCTAAATTTAATGTTTAGGGTTGATTGGATTAATTGTTTTGATGAGGCATCCATTCCTTTTATTAGAAAATCCTTGTTCTTTTATATTTTGTTCTCTCTTTCTTGATTTTGCTTTTGCCCTTTTTTGTTTAGTTTTTCTTTTTCTTTTTCATTTTTTCATTTTATGCTTTTGCTAGCTCTTTAGCCTTTCAATGGGAATTCTAGATTTTGGAAAATCAGTACATTTTGTATTTGCCCCTTGATGCTAGGCATTTTCAAAATTATGGAGTGGCATATTTTTCCTATTTTCCTTAAAAGGCTGGATGTGGCCCATAACATTAGGATGATCCTTGATCAGGGGTTTTTTTAAGGAATTTGTTAGGTACAAAGGGGTAGCAAAATGAAGTTCTCTCATTTGTGAAAAGATGATGAAAGATAGCCATTTTTCATCTTAAACATAGCTATGTGAACTAAAGAGTCATTCTTTGGAAGAAAGTTGTTTTGGAAAAATTTTAAACATTTTAATCACATGGTGTCACATTCAATTTTCATTTTTCCCTTTTTTAAAAGCATTCTTTAATTCTTTTTTCACTTTTTGTGCTTGCGCATGCCCCATTTTGGTTTGCCACTGATAGGAAGCCATGTAGTGCAAAAATTTAGGTTGTGGAGAATATTTCATGTTTAATCTTTAAGGGTTTGAATTAACAAGGGATTTGGTTTTGAGATGATAAGGGAGACTTAGGGATAAAGGGCCATGGCAGGACCCAAGCCATGCATTGAGAAAGACCATTGGGAAATGGTTTAGAGGTGTTGAATTAATAAAAAGAGATATGGTCCAAATGGTTTTGCTAATGACATAAGGCCGTTTTATGGTGTTGCTTTAAGAAGTAATTTGAAAAGCTTTTAGGGTATGATTCGATGGCTTAGGTTTTTGTTTGTTTGGAAGAAGGTGAATGTTTCTAGCACAATCTTGGTACTTGTCAAATTACCACCATTAAGATTCTTAAAAGATGTCACTTTTTTTAATTTCCAAAAAAAGTCCTTGACTTTTGAAAAATCAATCTTCATCGCTCCTAGCCTAAGTCAAGGCTTTTATTGGTTTGATTGTTTTGGTTTGGCCATGTGGGCATTTAAAAATTGATTCCTTGAAGTCTTGGGTCTTTTAATTGGTCAGCTTTATCCATGGAAAAGCTTGAAAAAGAGATTAAGAGTGTAAGAAATCATCAACATTCTTAAGACTTTCTAATATCATGCTTCCATTAAACATATGATTCAAAGTTCAAAACATGTAAATTTCATAGAAAGATGATAATTCAAAGATAGAAGTTTTTCACATAAAGCATGGTAAATTGGAATGCCCATATTGCTCTAGGTTCGCACATCCTATTTCGTTCTCATTATTGACCTTTTCAGGAATTAACCATTCACGAGTAAATGGATGAATGAGTAAATGAATCAAATATGCTATGCCTGATTGATAAGGTGTAAACATGGGGAAATAATTGTAGAAATGACAAGAATTCAAATTTTGGCTCTATTTATAACATCCCTATGAATTTAAACATATTCCTTAACATTTCATTGATGTTTACAACACATAAAACTAGGTTTACTAATAAAATTGGCTAATCTTTGTCTTGATGAACATTTCCTCATCTTGATGTCTTAAAGCCTATAGACAAAACAATTCCTTCTTATCATCATCTGAAGCTTCAATCCTCCTTGTAAAATTCTTTGTATACCAAGGTCTTTAGATCAAACCATCTACTATCAATAAAGGATTGCACTATGTTCTTGACAAACACATAGTTTTTGATGGAATGCCTATATGCTTCACAATGATAGTTGCATCTAGCTTTTGGATCGTACCATTTAGGGTATGATGGGCATCAAGGTTCAATAAATGCACACATGACTAAGCGACTTTGCAGCAATACAAGGAAGATTTCTTTATACTTATCGAAGGAAGGCTAAAGTATTTTAACGTTATTTCTTTGGCTTTCTCCAAGTTGATATGCTAGCTAGAAGTAAAGGCTTTCACTGATAATACCATGGTTTGTGTCAAGAAAATTGGCAGACAAGACGGTCAAGTGTTTTAGATGGTATTATATGGAGATGTAAGTAAAGGGTTTGTCCAATAGGGTATACTAATTGTGAAGCTGAAGTGTATAGGTATGGGTACAAGAGAAGGGTGGTTAGGTCAGGGTGGTAAGGGTTAGGTATAGGGCATGAACTTAAGCTAGCTCACTAGTGGCTATCATTGGTGACTGTATTCATTTTTTCTCCTTCATTCATAAACTTTTTAATATCAGAGTCAAGAGGTGGTAGGTTATAGGGGAAGGCCAATCAAGGTTAAAGAGTAAACTGACTTGTAAAGATGTGGTATTGGGATGGTGGACTTCAAACATCAGGCACTATATGCAAACAAGTGGATTTGTTTAGGTTGTCATAGGTTTACCCAATTGCATCCTTCATTCAAGTACTGGGCTATTAATATATGGGATTACGTTAATAGCAATGTGACTCCTAAGGATAATCTATCATCATTTGACTAATCATCATTGTCAATTCCCTAAATTGATCTTTCATCTCCTGACCCCCTCTTCTAACCTCCCCCATAATTCTCTCCAAAACATTAATATAAGTTTCTACGCAGTTTGTTATGCTTTGACCTGTTTAATCCATTACAAATGATGGGGACTTCTTTGGTGGGACCCCTTTTAGCCTTAAGAAAGTTAGTAATTATTCCCATCACTTTTGCAAGCAGTTCCTTCAGTTCTCAAGCATCATTTCCTAGCTTCTCTTAGATACTTTCCAAAGTATAGATTCTTGCTTCTAACTAATCCCTCATGTTATACCCCTTGTGATGCAAACAACAAATAGGTTTAGTGTTATGTAATGTTAAATGTGTGAACATATTGAGAAATAATGAATAAGGATAGCAGCTATCACATGTTAGGGATATTTATCTACACATATAAAACCTAAAATGGTATGAATGTTGTGCAAAATGTCATGGAAAGATGTATGCATACGGACATATAGATGAGTGCAATAAAGACATTAAAGTAAGGTAAAATGATATGAACATGAGAAAGTTGTTATGGAAATCTATCTTTAACATTGCAAACAGTATCAAGAGTGATAAATGGAATGATGAAATGCAATACGTCATGTCCGCAATGCACCGGCCATGGTAGTATGGCTCTTAGAGGGAAGGAATCCTTACGAATGGAAAATTATGCCTCAAACCTTATCTAGGAAATATAAAGCCAATGGGGCAAAGATCCTCTAAGCATTATGGTGTTCATTCACCATTTCCCCGTATTAATTGGCTCTACATGTTTGATGCAAGAAATGATGCATGTGACGTAAACATGAGAAACAATAAGTAGTACAGGGTTACAAAATATTGGTAAGAAAAAGAAAAACAACAAAAATAAATCACAAAAATTGCCTTATTAGTAGGCATTACGATGCCTTGAGACAGCTTTAGAGGATCAAAGAAACAATCGATCTTCCTTTATGGTACAAATTAACATGGATAGCACAACGATGTGTCCAAGTTAAAACCTCATGATAAGCTGGCATTTTTAGAGTTAAAACTAGCAACCTATATGATGATATTTTTTTGTTATTACCCAGGGGTGGTCTGCCAAGCCATTAATTGGATAGCACGATAGCTTATCCAAATTAAATTTCATTCCTATAAAGGCAATACTGGGCCTTAAGTGAAATTTTATATGATAGTTTTTGTAAGCTATCATCTATAGGAATGCAATAATTGTTAGCCATCGGTTGGACAACATAACAGCTCAATCGAATTAAGTTCACCCTTGATGAGGTGGTATGAAACCCCTTGGACAGAGTTAACCAACTAAGTAATGACGTACATCTATTGTCACTTATTAGTGAACATGCATTAAGCCATCAATTGGATAGCATAACAACTTGATTAGGTCAATTTTAATGGTTTAAGGGTGATGAGAGGGCTTTACAGAAGATCATGGGTGATAACACTCGCGTGTTTCACCTAAAGGACAAACGAGTGCCAGCTGTTTGTAAGACAACACAATAATGTGCCCTAATGATCTATCAAGTGGCAAAATTAAAAACATAGGCAATGATGTACGTTTATCACCACATATATATAATAATGGTATGAAGGAGTAAAAGGTAAAAAGTGTTTTCCATAGTGTTCCTATCTTTTGGGTTATTATAATAGTGTTCCAGTATGGTTTAACATGATTTGGCTCATAGGGTTCACTATATAGGTTTAAGTTGACACCTGAATTGGTATCAAAATCGCTCTGCTATCTAGTAAAGATAGTCGAGGTACTTCAATCCAAGGCTCATCGTAGGGTTGGCAGAATGGGTTCGATTCCGTGGATGTATTTCCTTATGTAAATATGTAGGGTTACTCACGAGAGACATTGGTGATTTACACCCCATAAGTTCTTGCTACACTATGCAGTGGGTTACCTACAATGCCGGATAGCTCATTTTCTCCTAATATTTTAGGATTCTAATCCCACTATAGACTTGTGAGAATCAAATGCAAATACAGGTGCATGGTTTGTGTTAAGGAAACAATAAAACCTTTTAGTTTACTCCTTTATCGCTATACTTAACGAATCAATATTTATTTAGGAATAAAGTAGTTCCTGATGATCACAAGACAAAAATCATGAAAAGCAAAAGATTAATAGACAGAATGAAAAGGGGTTATAGTTAAATAATGACTGAATCTGAGGACCAGGTGAGACATGGCTAGTTGTAGGCCTAACTCTCTAAATTGTACCCAGTGGAGTCGCCAAGCTATTGTGACGTGCCTTTACCTAATTGCTCAGATGGTGATGTACGTGACTTAAAAGGAATGTATTACTTTTGGGCTATACCTTGATTGGTTTTTGGATTAGGCATGATAAGATGATAACAAAAGGAAGGATCGTCGGATGAATCGCTCATCCAACTAATCTTGGATGGCCACCATAAAGTGGCCGAAGACTTAAAGTCACCACTGACAATTTTGGGCTAAGCATGATCAGATGCCTATTGAAAACAATATTCCAAGTTAGGAAACTCGAAACATCAATTTCAAGGTCTACAAGCTCCAGATATTCATTGATTGGGTTTGGGAATTGGTTACATGTAGGGAAGGACTAGCACCTCTATGATGCCCAAAATCGATACCTGCTAACCATGTCTTATGTTGGTTTTAGTTTCTTCAGTTTTGACTTGTCATTATTTTGATATAATCCTTTTTTAATGCATGAATTTAATGTGAAAATTGCAAACTTGAGTTTTAAAGAAAACCTTGGATATGGTAAGGAACATAGGGATTTTTTAATGAAAATGATTTCTGGATTTAATTTTGAGAATCAAATATTGTGTCAAGCACTGCAAAGATACCGACACAGAACATTGCCTAATAATTTTTTAAAATGATTTGGAAATATGAATGCACAATGGACATCATAGAGGAAAATGTGTTAGTAAAATGAAAAAAAGTATAATAACAACATTGCATTAAAATAAACACAATTACAAGCATAGAAGGACGGACGATCGAAATGTACCTTGTAATTGTCTTCAATTATTGAAGAACAACTGAGATGACAATTTTGAGATATGCTTGGACTCTGTGCTCGCTTGAGGCAGAGGCCCGAGGAAGTTCGAGAGAGAAAAATTCAAATTTTTTCTATTGAACAGCGAGACTCGAGGATCCACTTGAAAAAAGTATGAAAAAAGAGGGTTAAAGTATCCCCTCAGAGAATGGGTTAGAGTATCCCCAAATATGAAAATTTTAAAAAAATTTTGAAAGAAGGAATACCTTTTTAACAAAAATAGTATTTTTAAAATTAAAATTGATAATTCAAATAAAAGATAACATTGATTTTTTTTTTGTTTGGCCTTAACCCGAGGCTAGCGATATCCGTTTTGTAACATTTCACTCCATAGAGATCAATTGGATGCATTTCGGGACATTTAAATGCCTCGAGAAAGCAGTTCAGGAAATTAGTTTAATTTTTCAAATCCTAAAAATAGGGGACAGTATCATGCTATCACCCTTACCAAATTTATTCCAAGTTCATCTAAAGGCTTTAGGGGATACAAAAGGTACCTTTAGAAAGGTAACTTGACAAAGGTTAGTATAAAAATATTCCAAAAATCCAAGAAAATTTTTTTCTACATGGAACTAATTTTTGAAACTGTGTTTGTTTTAGTATTGCAACATATGCAAGGGATAGGTGCAATGAAATTTGAAAAATTGCCTTGAACTCATTTTGGAATCATTAAATCACAACTGATACCATTCTAGAAAGTCAATTTCACAAAATGTTTTGGAAAAGTATTTTAAAAATCTAGAAAAATAATCTAGTGGGCCAAAATGGCCCAAAAAAATGCAAGTCACTAATTCCAAGGGTTTCAAACAACAAAGGTTTGAAAAATCATAACTCCATCATCTGGAACAATTCAAAGGCAAATAAGGAACCGTTGGAAAGGTTTAGAAAAATGTTTTATATGTCTGAACTTTTCAAGTTATGATTAGAATGCTACTAAGGCAAAACAGGGGATTTTCTTATTTTTGAAGTTTCCTAAGACTAGGCTTAGGTGGGCATCTGAATGTCCATAACAAAAAGGGGTCGGTGACAAGGGATTCATAAGCTTAACCACACAATCCTAGAGTAACTTGGGATGATGGAGCAGCCTATTAACTAAGTCACTAACAAGGGTGTTGGACTCAAAATCAAGGCATAAGCACTTTAAAACAAACAAAGAGGCTATTTTATTTTGAAAATCAAGATTTCTAACCTTACTCAACCATGAATTTAGACATGGAAAGCTTAATTTATCCCTAAGATTCGAGGACCAATTAATGAAAACATTAAATCTATGTTAATCTACATTAATTAGAGGTAACATGGACTTAACTTAGGGGATTTTTTGAAATCAGATTTTTATAGCAAACAAGCAAGCATCTTGAAAATATAGTATGAACTAAATGCAACATGCATGAAGATGAACATAGACAGCACATTTAAACAAGCAAAGATGGCATTTGACATGGAAAAGATGAGAAAAATGCAAGAAAATGACAAATAACATGAATTGAAATATTAGCTTCATGAATAACATCAAGAATCATGCCATGAAAGATGATATGAACATGTTTAACCTAGAAAAAGCATACTAGAATTTTTAGGGGCAGCATCAAGACATGATTTCAAAGCAAACTTAGCACATAAGCCTAGTAAAACATGGTAAAGGGTTAGCAAAACACCAAAGGTCATAAATCTACCATAACCAAGGCCACAAAATGCATGAATCATCCTAGAAAATTGTCATGGTCACATGGATTTTAGCTCAACAAATTGATCCAAATGGTGAAAAAATAGAAAAAATAAAGGAATGGTAGAAAAATATACTAAAAACCTTAAACCTTAGTTTTGCTTTTGAGCAAAAACCAACTTTAATTTTGAGCTTTCTTCCCTTTTTTTGCTATTTATTAGCAAGAAATGAATGAAAAGAGAAAGCCTTTTAGTTATGGTATGGATGGAAGAGAGTTTAGAAGGTGGAAGTGAAAGAAAAAAAAAGGTTTTTCGAAGGTTTTTGCCAGGCGAAAGAAAGAGATACGGGAATTAGAGTATTTTTTGGTTTTTTAGTGGTTGAGAAGTGTTAAGAGTGTGTATGAAAGTGAAAGTGAAGATCTTTTCAGAATCCCCTTTCAATTGAGCTAAAATTGCTTTAAATGGCTATGTGAATAGTGAAGGCAAAGTACATAAAGTAAGGGCATTTTGGAGTTTTGGTGCATGTAACTCTGATGTGGACAATGCATTATGCTCAGCTGCCAATTAAATCCAGTGGCTTGCTCAACCAAAACAGTGGATCAAGCCCAGTTTTTACAGCTAAGCAATGACAAAGATCAATATTGCCCTTTAACAAATTGCATTAAGTCATAAAAATGTCCTTAGTCATGGCTATTTGGGCTTTAAAAAATGTAATTGATCCAATCACAAGTCCAATGCTGAAGCTAGGTATGAATTTGGATGATTTTTTATGCAAAAAAAAGGTCCAATTTGTGTTTTAATGTCATGGTGTAAAGGAGAAAACAACACAAACTAGGTATTTTTGCCTTTGAGTATGGTTAAAAGGCTTTTTATACCGATAACAGAAGCAAAGTTTTGCTACAAGTATCAATACCTAGAACAAATTTTGCTCCAGGTATCAGTACAATGAAGCTGGTATCGTTACCTGGAGTTTGGTATCAATACTAGCACCTTTTGTATCAATACTGATTAGCCAAAAATGAATTTTAAGCTACATAAAGCCTGGTATCAATACACGAACACCTATATCGATACACAACCTTATTGTATTGATACAACATGTGAAACTTTGAAATTTTAGTAACATGGAGCCTTATATCAATATCAAGGGTGTGTATCAGTACCTATTCATGTAAATAAGGTTTTTATGCACTTTTGGCCTCCTAAACACCTTATCTTAACTAGGAATGATGGATCACTGATCCGTGCTTGTCCAAATGACCTCGATGATGCCCCGAATGATGAACTTTGATGACATATTTTACATTTTTTAAAGAAGGTCCCTAGACATTTCAAACTTTTCCAAAAAAATTTTTAACCTGGCGTCATGTTACCCAATAGTGTCATGTCCCCATTTTATTTTTATTATTTTATTCTATTACCTTCCAATTAAGTCCAGGATGTCAAAATTTGGCTTCAAAAGAGAGATAAATGTATTTCATCTAAAAGTCTTTGATTGGGCATGGTTTATTGAAAAGAGCCCTAAACAAAATTAAGTTTCTAAAATAATCATTCTATTAGGTTTCAAAGCTGGAATGATTATTCCTCATTATTTTTGCGTCATTAAAGCCCTCAACTATAATGTGAGAAGTTCAACATTTGAATCTTATTAATAGCTAAGACCTCTTTCATCCTTACATAACCTTAAGTAACTCAAGAAATCATGCAACAACCAGTTGAGTTAGTAACTTAATTTACAAATTGCATCTCTATGCAACTTCTGGATTAGTTAGGAGGTAATTATTTACCTAAATAAACCATAGCTATTTCATCTAACCATTGCCTTTAATGTCACATAGTCAAGTGCAATATATCTGAACCAAGCAACACTAGTTGAGAAAGACACATTACTCATAACTTACATGGTTCGGGTGGAAGGGACCTTAAGCAACTCAACAGATTAACCTTGATCGAAACTCGAGTATATTGTTATGAATTATGGAAGGTGTCTAGTCATGCTTAGGCATGGACTTCATATTTTAAGAGGGATTTCTTTTATCATATTATTATTTATGTCTCGTTGATTTGATTTTGATTGCATTGGATTGGCATTTATTTCAAGTGCATACATATAATATAAATATCAACATAAAATAAAATCTATCACATGCAATCTAGTAGGATGATTATGGATTTTTCAATTAAACTAGTTTCCTCCAGCCATTAGGAAACTAGGTGGTCAATTTCCTAGGGATACCATTTGCATATCACAGAAATCTTCATGGTAATCTCCTCGGACTTCATCTCAGTGCCATCCCTTTTCATCTTGAAACTTATAAATTCTCAAATACTAACCTAATCCTATATCTCAAAATATTAGCAATTACATGAGTTTGAAGAAACCTCGAGTTACATTTAAAGGGAGTAAGGTGAACAAAGAATTTTACAGCCTTGGATAATAAAGAGATAATACAGGGTTCACAGACCCTACTCAAAAAAATAAATACCAAAATAAATAAAATTAACCATCCACAATGTAGCCATACTAAGGTCTAAGTCCATAAATTTCCTTCATGCTTTAGCAATTATAGCATAATAATAAAGTATAGTTAATATCACATGGTAATCACTTGTATATAGTGCAGGTATAAACAAATTTATAACATTCAACAAAAGATCCATAAGAATAGGCCATGGTTATTAAACACATTTAATTTTATTTTTAACTTTTAGAAAACTAGTCTTAAATTGGACATTTACCTAACTTTTAAGTGATTTGTCTCAGCAAAAAGAAATACTTTTATTTGCATATTTAAATTAGGTTTGCAAAATTAACATATTTAAAGAATTAAAACTAAAGTAACCTATTTAATTAAACAATTTAAAAAAACAAGTGTTTAAATCTTGATTCTTTTAAAGCATGTTTATTAAAGAATCCTAATTGAATTGAAACTTTATCAATATTCCTAACTTTTAGGAACCAAGTTCTATTAGATAACTATTTATCTAATCCAACGTAAACTCTTTCCATAATTTAAGAAATCTAACTCCTAATTTTAAGGAATTTCACTCCTAGAAGAAAACTAGTTCCAAAAAAGGTAGGATTTCAATAGCTTTTGAACGCTACCTTTGGATGATGTCTACGGGCTGTTTCAAGTGCTAGAAAATCAAATTAGTTGCTGCGAAAGAAATAATTCAAAATGGCAACTTTTTTACCCTTAATCGCAAGTTTCAGGAAAACCCAAGGAGTGGCATCACCTTACCGCAAACCCTAGCTTTTGAAACTAGATTTTTGCACCTTTGAAGGATGTTTTAAATACCAATTCTAGATGCTAAAAATTTATTCAAGATGCTGCCAAAGAACGAATCAAAGCAGCGAATCCAATGGCAACACATTACCTTGTATATCACAAATCACATGGTTATAACTTCCATGGATGTGGCATCAATATGCCTTAATTTTTAGCAACCAAGATCCATTTAAGAATCATGTATTCTTTGATTAACTTGCTATCCCAAGATGCAGCAAACCTATGGAACTTTTCCATAGTGATTCAAGGAACACTAGGTGCAAGAACACATCCAATATTAGCCTACAACACATACCATGCGATTACATGAAGAAAATTCAAGATTTTGTTTCTTTGTCTTAAATCATATTTAAATAAATCAAAATTAAATTTTATAAGTTTAATATAAAAATTAGATCATAAAAATTTATTTTTACAACAAAAAAACCATTAGAAAGATCCCTAGGTATAATCGTAAATCACATGGAAAATGTTTCCAAGTTTCATCAATGTGTATTAGATCTAAATCAATAATAACTAATTTTTATTAATTATTGAAATTTTTAATAATTATCAATATTCTTTCTAAGTATGTTGTCTAGAATTAAGAAAATTTATCAAAATTATTTTATAAAGTTTTATGCCCAAAACTTCATAAATATGTACATATGACATCTGAATGTCAATCATCATGAATTAGACTATATGTACTACATGTAATCCACAACCTATAGGCTTTGATAGCGCTTGAAGGAAACTCTTTCCTAGTAAAGTCTAGCCTTTTACATATATTGGATTTCAAAAATCAATAAAATATCGAGAATAAAGCGGTAAAAATAGTAATCAAACTGGACTTCCCTATGGATCTTTAGGGAGGGACTTACATAAGTAGGAAACAATAAAAATTTTGATACAAGATTTAATCATCTAGATGATTAGAAGTCAACTTCACTTTAGATGTCAAAATCTAAAACAAATCAACCTGAAGAATCTTAAAAGAAATTAGCTAAGCTTCCTATAGAATTTTTTAAAGAATGCGAACAGCACATGTGTTTTACCTCTAACTATTATCCACACAGGTATTTTTGAAACCTTTTTGAGGCCCAGTGGTTCTCTAGTGCTAGCTAGAAAGGTAGTAAACTTTTATTTTCCCAAGCAAAAACAAAAAGTTATTTAAGGACAAAGATGATGTAAAATAAAAACAAAATGAAGGAATAAGTGGTGGCAAAAGAAAAAAATCCAAATTTATTTTGTAAACCTTATTAGTATTTTTCTCTCAATTTAGGTGAGAAGAAAACCTTTAATTTTTTTTATCCCAACAAGTATTTATATAATGGCTTAATCATAGCCCTAGCTTGACTTAGGATGGGAGAGTTTTAACCTAATCAAAACTCCTAAATTAAGTGAAACTCTTTTTTCCTTATTTTAGTTGTTTTAATTTAACCAACCCTAAATTCAAATGAATTTTATTGGTTTGCTCTTCCAACCATCTAGGCTACAAGCATAGGTTTGGCATAATACAGGATTTTAGGCCAGTCTTGTGCTTCTAGGAATTTAATCCAATCAATTCAATTCTTTGTTTGTCTAAATAAATAAACATTATTTATCTAATTATATAATTATCAAATAATTATAAAAATTTAAATAAATAAATTGTAAGCACAAATTACCTTGTATACACACATCTCTATGGATTTTATCACTATAAAATCCTTAAATCAGTTAAAACTATTTTTTAAGTTGATTATAATATTATTTAATATAAATTATCAAATAATTAATAATGCTACAATAATATTCCAAGGGATTTGGCTCAAGACATGTGATAGAAAATTTGATTTATAATGAAATCCCTAGTCTAATAGAAATCCTATTTCAAATAGCACTAGGTTTTATCTACCTTTATATAACATGTACTAATTAGACATTGTCTCCATAGGAGAATCTTATTTTTAATATCTTAATTAGATAAGATAAAATCTAGATTTCACAAATCTAATTTTGTTTTATTAAACTACTCAATTAGGTCCTCTATTCAAATCATCTTTTATTTAATCAAGTCATAATTAAATCCTAGATTTAATCAATAGATCTATCTTATTATGTATGATGCTTAGGTTCCTAACATGTTAGCAATGAACATAAATAATCTTATTAATCATGTTCATAGATCAAGAGCGGGATCTAGTAACCCATCATGATGACCAAAACTCTTTACAAAAGATGCTAATAAGTCAGATCACGGAATTCAATCAATGACATCAAGCTTTAGAGAGATAAAGGTCTTACTTGAGCAACCTTTCAATTTTCCAATTTTTAATATCAAAGATTCTTACCAAAAATTCATCGAGATTCAATAAATACTACTTGAAATGATGCTAATAAGATGATGTTATGCTGTGACAATATGAATGCATGATATAATAATGTGTATGTGAGTTTCTTGACAGTATGACTACATGATCATGGTATAAGGTATAATACAAAAACAGACATTGAAAATTTCTCTTTCGATTAGGAGCCATTTTTTTTATACTACACTGCAAACATTAATAGGCCCTGTGATCATGATTCCTTTGATGCTTGGATGATCATTTTCTTGACTCGATATACTAGAAGAGCTCTTCTTGATAGGTTGAGAATTAGGTTGGTTATATTTTTTTGACTTAGGGTATTTGATGATCTTTTCTGATAAGGTTGTTGGATCCTTTTGGTGGTTTATGGGCTGGGTGACTATTTAGCTTAGTTAGTGTTTAGGTTTTGACAGGTTTTTGACTGAGTTTTGATGGTATTTTTTGATTGATGATCTTAGGAGTTGAGGATAAATCAATACATGATTGTGACCAGAAAGGTACTAGGTGTAGGGGAAAATTCATGATCTTGACATTCAAGGCATGAACAAAGCTCCTTGTGCTATTCTCATCCTTTTGATGTAATATCAAGAAATCTTAATGTTAATTTTATTCGATTATTGAGTATTATCAATTGAATGGTAAAATGCAATGCCGATGTGGGCAGAAAGGATTAAAAAAAAATAAGGTAATACTTAATTCATTATAAAAGATGATACCATTCGATTTACATTTGACAAACAAAAGGCAGAATGATAATAAAGTGACCTTTTGGGCAATTAATGCTCCTAACAATCTTGACATGAACTTTTTTGATATATCTTGAGATTTTTCTTGAACAATCAATATGTCTGATGTGATTCGATCTTCTGAAGACACTTAAGATTACTTTGCGCCATTCTGAAAATGCTTCAAACTCGAGTGTTTGCTTCCTTATCCCCTAAAAAATGGGTTAGGTTTAGGCAAAGTCTAACTTTGATTTAGCTAAGGTTTCATCTGATTAGAGTTTTGACATTGTTTATTTGAGGTAAGGCTAAGTTTAATTTGATATGGCCACAATTGGGTGAAGTTTGACTGGGACTTTTCTTACAGGTATTGGGCTAAATTTTGATTTGGTTGAACCTTGGGTTAGGTCAAAGCTAAGTTTCTTGAGCCACCTTTTTGGGTTTTTGACTCAAGTCAAGTAGATTACCTGGATGCCCTTTCAGGTTTTCATCCAAGATTTCATTTTTCTTTTTTTTTTGTTGTTGTTTTTTGTTTTTTTGGTTTTTGTATCGAGAATGCCCTTCTAGGTTTTCATACTTTAGGCATAATATTTCTCGATAGAATCTGAATTGACTAGGTTGGGCAAGACATTGCCATCCTTTTCCATTAAGATCAAGGCCCTTCTGGAGAAGTCTTGCTTCACGACATATGGTCTTTCCTAATTTGGGGTCCACTTGCCATGGGCATCCTTATGGTTTGGAAGAATTTTCTTGAGCACCAGATCTCCTTCATGAAATTGGCGAGGGCAGACCTTTTTGTTAGAGGCCCTAATCATTTGATACATTTGCCTATGACAGATGGCTTTCATCATTTTTCTTCAATAAGGTTCAGCTGATCATATCTACCTTTAACCCTTTCAGCTTCTCTGTGTTTGGTCTCCATTAAAACTCTTAAAGAGGGGATCTCAACTTCGATAGGTAAGATGGCTTTCGTCCCATAGACTAGCGAGAATGGGGTAGCAGCCGTGGATGTTCAGACTAAAGTTCGATATGCCTAAAGTGCAAAAGGTAATCTTTCATGCCAATCTTTGTAAGTCTTGGCCATTTTCTTGACTATTTTCTTGATATTCTTATTGTCTACTTCGACTGCCCCATTCATTTTTTATCAGTATGACACTGAGTTATGATGCTGGATTTTAAAGTGGAAACATGCTACTTGCATCAGGTTATTCTTCAAGTCACGAGCATTGTCAATGATGATTTGTTCAGGAAGCCTGTATCGATAGATAATGTCATGTTTTATGAACTTGCAGACAACTGACTTAGTGACATTGGTGAACAAGGCTGCCTCTACCCATTTAGTGAAATAATCAATCACCACTAAGATGAATTAGTGTCTATTAGAGGCCTTAAGGGTGATAGGCCCAATCAAATCCATGCCTCACATAGAGAAGGGCCATGAAGTTGTCATGACATGAAGTGGTGAGGGTGGGACGTTGATCTTATCTGCATAAATTTGACACTTGTGACAATTTTGGACACAGTTAACACAGTCTTTTTCGAAAGTTAGCTAATAATAACCTGATCTCATGATTTGTTTAGCCATCTAGTGCCTATTAGCATGCATGCCACAAATTCCCTTATAAACTTCTTCTAGGATCCTGTTGGCTTTAAGAGCATTGACGCATCTGAGTAACACTTGATCTTAACTCTTCTTGTATGAGATGTTTCTATCCAAAACGAATCCCATATCCATTCTACTAATAGTCTTTTTGTCATTTTTTGAGGCATGCTTGAGATATTGTTGATCCCTAGTATATAAAAGGATGTCATGGTACCATGGTAGGTCGTCTTTCTCTTATTTGACATTCTGATAATGTGTCAGAGTCATATAAATGCTCATCTAAATATGAGCACATCTAATTCTCGATTAACCTTAAACATGGATGACAATGTGGCTAAGGCTTGGCTATTTGGTTTTCTTCTCGAGGTAAGTGCTAAAAGCTAATATCTTCAAATTTTTTTTTGAGTTTTGAGATAATGTTGCATAATGAATCAGTTTAGCATCACGCATTTGCCATTCTCCTTTCAGTTGATAGATGACTAGGGCTGAGTCACCAAAAACTTACAAAGTCTTGAAATTTCTCTCGATAGCTGCTTGGAGCCCTATGACATAGGCTTTATATTCTGCTATATTGTTGGTGCAACCAAAGTTTAACTTGGCTACAAAAAGATAGTGACTTTCGTCAGGTGAAATAAATATTGCCCCAATTCCATGGCCTAAAGCATTTGACCCTCCATCAATATACATTTCCCACAAATTGTCATGACTATTAATATCTTCCCTTTAGTGATGCACATCAAATCTTCATTTGGGAAATCAAAGCTTAAAGGTTCATAGTCGCCTGTTGCTTGGCTCACTAAAAAGTTAACTATCGTGCTACCCTTGATGGCCTTTTGGTTGACATAGACAGTGTCATATTTGGAGATCAAGACTTGCCATCTAGCCGATCTTCCTGATAGTGCAAGAGTTTCGCACAAATACGTGATAGGGTCAAATCTCACTATTAATCAAGTGGTGTGGTATAGAATATATTGCTTATGTCTCTTGGATTCTCAAACCAATGTATAACACAATTTCTCAATTGCAAATTAGTTGTTTTCACACTCCATAAATTTTTTGCTTAAATAGTAAATTGCTTGCTCTTTCTTTCCAGAATCATCATGTTGCCTAAGTACACAACCCATAGACTTGTTAAAAACTGCCAGGTAGAGGATTAAAGGTCAACCAAGAACTGGTGGTACTAGCACTAGTGGGTTTAAGAGATAGTGTTTAAACTTATCGAAAGCTTATTAACATTCCTCATTCCATTCCCCAGAATTCGTGTTTTGGGTTTGAGGCAGTGGCATGTTTTGGATAGCTTTTCTTTATCTAGGTTAACTTCGATTCCCCTTTTGCTGACAATGAAGCCCAATTGAGGTGACACCAAAAGTACATTTAGAAGGGTTCAACTTTAGCCAAAATTTTTTCAACTATTCGAAGAGCTTTTGAAGATCTATGACATGCTTATCTTCTCTTGTTGACTTGGCTATCATATCATCCAAATAGACCTCAATTTTTTTGTGCATTAAGTCATGGAATAGTGTCACCATGGCTCTTTGATAAGTTGCCCCCGCATTTTTAAGCCTGAAAGGCATGACTTTATAACAAAATATACCCCACATAGTTACAAAGGTACTTTTCTCCATATCTTCAGGCACTATTTTAATTTGATTATAACCTAAAAATCCATCCATAAAGGAGAATAAGGAGTTCTTAGCTATATTATTTTCCAAAGTATCGATATAAGCCAGTGGTAAATTATTTTTTTTAATTAGCCTGATTTAGGTCTCGATAATCAACAAACATTCGTACTTTGCCATCTTTCTTAAGGACTGGGACAATGTTGGCAACCTATTTTGGATATTTGGCTACAACAAGGAATCTTGCCTCAAATTGTTTTTTAACTTCTTCCTTGATCTTAAGGAGCTTTTCTAGTTTCATCTGCCTCAACTTTCACTAGATTGGTTTGCATTTAGGTTTGAGGGGAAGCCTGTGGAACACAATATTGGTATCTAATCCAGGCATGTCTTGATATGACTAGGCAAATACGTCCCAGTACTCTTGGAATAGGTTTATCAGTTTGGTTCTGGTGGAGGGTTTTATGGAAGTTCCAATTTTAACCTCTTTTCAATCTTTTTCAGTTTCTAAATTTATGACTTTAATTGGTTCTTCGTGGGGCAAAATCTATATTTCTTCATGCTTGACCAATCGTAATAGAACTAATGGCACGAAGTTTTCCTCAGAATCTCCATCAAAATCAATTTCACCAGTACAGATTGATCGATCAAAATCAATCTTTAGGAGCTCATCTAAAATGTCCATGTTGCTTTATCGGAGCACCTGAAAGGTGAGGAAATAAACAATATAGACAAAGCTATATACAAATAAAGAATTAGAGCAAGGGTAAAGAATAAAAATGGCCATACAGGATGAAATGTTTTACACAAAAGTCCATTTTATTGATAATATTTGATAAAAGACACCAATTACAAAACCCTTAAGAGCTATTGGGCAGAAGCAAGTAGGTTTTTTTTCTTGACTTTACACGAAAATAGACTTAAAAAGTACAAGGGTTTCAGACACGGCCTCACTATCAAGAACATATTTTGGTGGATGAGGGTAGGCTTCATTACACTACTTCAACTAGCTAGACTGATCATCAATGGTAAGGATAGGAAGGTTGTAAAAGGCCTAGTTCAAAATGACCAAGACATCAGTTGCTTTCTTTCTTTCTGATTGACCAAGATCCATGCATCTTCCTGAGCAAAAAGTCTCATAGAACGGTGGGAATACCATCATTTTTGGTCATAATTCTTAACTAACAAACGAGTTATCCTCTGTTCTTTTGCCTTTTTAAGTTACTATTTCTTGTACTGCATGTTGGACTTAAACCCTAAGCCCTTCTTGTCAACCTAGTTAATGATATCAAAACCTCTGGCTATTCCTTGTAGATTCTTACCAAGCCCTTTTCCAACTTAGCAACCTTTGCTAATAGTCAACTTTAGACCCATGTTGGTATTCCTCGACAGTCGAGGCTCAATAATTGGCAGGCCTTTTCCTATGAATATAGCATTGACAAACTCAAAGGACTAAAAGAATGGCTTAGGTGTATCCTCATTTGGTTTAATATAGGTAGCATCAGTAAAAGCAATGGCAATCATCTCTTCTTCGACTCCAACACTGACCACTTTGTCTTCGGTTATGAATTTTAGCTTTTGATGCAAAGACTAGGGCACTGCCATAGCTGAATGTATCCAGGACCTCTCGAGCAAGCAATTATAGGATAGGTGGTGTCCATTACTTGAAAATCAATCTTGTAAGTGCTTGGGCCTATCTAAAGTGGAATAGTGATGTTTTCAATGCTTCACGATAAGTCCCATCGAATGCTCGTACATTGTATGGTTGTGCTTAATGTGGGAAGCATCAATAGAAAGCCTGTTTAAGGTAGCTAAAGGGCATGACATTGAGGGTAGAACCATTGTCTATAAGAACTTTTGGTAAGATGTAACCTTTATAGTGAGTAATAATATGTAGGGCTTTGTAGCTACCCTTACCAATAGAAGGGATCTCATCATCAGTGAATAAGATATAGTTATCAATGGTGATATTGTTCACTAACTGATCCAATTTGCTTACTGAAATATCGGGTGGCACATACACCTCGTTTAACATTTTTAATAGTGCATTTTGATGAACTTCTGAGTTAAAGAGTATAGATAGTATAGAGATCATAGCCAATTGTTTGCTCAACTGATCGACAATGTTATAATCGCTGTGCTTTATAAATTTCAAGAACTCATTGGCCTCTTTTTTATCTACTGCCTCTTTGATCTTCTCAGATTTTGAGTCTTTGTTCCTGACTGAGGGTGTTGGAAATTAGAGTGACATCGATCCTCTGATTCTCTTGAGCATGAGGACCATAACATCTATCGCTACGGGTTAAATGGCTAACTCTTGAAAAGTCGACAGCAGCGATTGATTGAGTAAGCTCCTCGATCACCATGACTTGCCCCTTATACTTTTAAAGAATAGCTTTGTTGCTCTTATATGGGAATGGTGTACGAGTCTCTATGAACAGCCTTGGCATCAGCTTTAAAAAACTTACCCTAAAAGTTGATTGTCCATAGAAGATAAGGGGTCATCTTCTCTCATATAGTGGTTATGTCATTTCTTGCCTAACCATATTCACTGATTTAGTAGGATATGCTTGCTTCTTATCGTAGAATTCAATGCTGCCTTCATCCATCATTCTTTGGACCATTGCCTGAAATTCTTCACATGTTTGAAGAGTATGCCCATGAATAGTGTGGAAGTCACAAAAATCATCCAGTTCTTTTTCTTTTGATCTTTTGACTTTATTAAGCACTCTCGATTGATTTAATATTCGCCAAACCAGACTCATTGGTGTCTTGACTTTTTCTATATTCTTTTTAACCTCATAATCATCCTCAACACCAATCATGTTTATTGCTGGCTTAATATGGTTTGGTAAGGGATTCGCAGTGACATTTGGCCTTGGTTCATCCGAAATTGTAAAACTTTAGAATTAATAAGGCTTTGTACCCTCCATTTGAAAGAAATGCAGTTCTCAGTATCATGCCCTGCTACCTTACCATGATAATTGCAATGGATATTAGGGTTATACCACTGAGGGTATGGAGGTTTTTTCTCTAGGACATACACTAGTGCAACTAGATGCCCATGGAAAAAAGCTTGATAAAGCTCTTTGTAAGTCATGGGGATAAGGTCAAACTTTTGCCTTCGTTGGTTTTCACCCTGATTATTTAATGCATTGTTGATGAGATTATTGACATTTTAGTTGGCTTGTGGTTGGTTGTTTCATGGTAGATTTGATTGAACATTAAAGGATGGGTTGTAGGCTATGGCATGAACAGATTGAGGAGGTATCATAACAGGGTTAGAGTATGGTGCACTGAGGTAGTAAGAATTGGGCACATAAGACTGGCTTGGTTGGGATGAGTTGGCATAGCTTATGGCATTTGCCACTTCTTCTCTTTTCTTATTAGTAGCAAGTCTCTTACTCGATCTAAATGACTCATCCATGGATATCCTACCACTCTTTTACTACATAAATCATCTTACCAGACAAAACTAGATTTATAAACTTTTTAATGGCATTTTCTACCATTTTCTCATAATACGGAGAGCGTAGGGTGTTGATGAATGTCATGGTCATCTTCTTC
>JBBYHK010412951.1:11665-22688 GCA_038382065.1 Adansonia grandidieri
ATAATCTCCACACCTTTTTTGATTGAGCTATAAAAACACATTCCTCTTAACAGGATGCATGATTTGATGCTTTTGTTTCATAAGAAAAGCTTTTCTTTCCATCATTTTCCTTAAAATCAAAGTGTATCCTGTAAATGTGATGAATGTAGATTCTTATAGCAGTCTCCATTCTTTTTGCAATTGGGCCATAAAAACACATTCACATCATTAGGATGCATGATATTGATGCTTTGGTTTCACTAGAAAAGCATTTCTTTCCATCATTTTCCTTGGAATCAAAGTTCATGTATTTGATTTGACAAACGTGTACTCTTGTAGCAATCTCCATTCTTTTTGTGATTGGGCTACAAAAACACAATCACATCATTAGGATGCATGATATTGACGCTTTTGTTTCATAAGAAAAGCTTTTCTTTTCATCAATTTCCTTAGAATAAAAGTTTTTCCCTTAGATGCGGCAAATATGGATTCTCATAACAATCTTCATTCTTTTTTTGATTAGGTTATAAAAATACATTCTCCTAAATAGGATGCATGAGATTCATGCTTTGGTTTCTCAAGAAAAGCTTTTCTTTCCATTATTTTTCTTCGAATCAAAGTTCATCCTTCAGGTATGATAAACATGGATTCTCATCTTAATCTCCATTCTTTTTGTGATTGGGCTATAAAAACACACTTTCTTCATTAGGATTCCTGATGTTGATGCTTTGATTTATGAAGAAAAGCTTTTTTTTCCATCATTTTCCATAGAATCAAAGTTCATCATCTAGATATGACAAACATGGATTCTCATAATATTCTCTATTCCTTTTATGATTGATGCATAAAAACCCATTCTCCTTATTAGGATGCATGATATTGATGCTTTGGTTTCCCAAAATAAAGTTTTTCTTTCCATTATTTCCCTCTGAATCAAAATTCATCCCTCAAATATGACAAACATTGATTCATGATATTATTCTCTATTCCTTTCTCATAATATTCTTTATTCTTTTTATGATTGACGTATAAAAACCCATTCTCCTTATTAGGATACATGATGTTGATGCTTTGGTTTCCCAAAATAAAGTTTTTCTTTCCATTATTTTCCTCTGAATCAAAATTCATCCCTCAAATATGACAAACATTGATTCTTATAATAATCTCCATAGTTGTTGTGAGTAGTCTATAAAAACACATTCCTCTCAATAGGAAGCATGATTTGATGCTTTGATTTCATAAGAAAAGCTTTTCTTTCCACTATTTTCATTAAAATCAAAGTTTATCCCCATATATGATGAACATTGGATTCCCGTAATAATATCTATTTTTTCTGTGATAGGGCTATAAAAACATGTTCTTCTAAAAAATATGCATGATATTAATGCTTTGGTTTAGCAAGCAATGTTTTTTTTTCCATCATTTTCCCTTAAATCAAAGTTCATCCGTTAGATGCAATAAAGACGGGTTCTAACAATCTGCATTTTTTTTTGCATTCTCTGTAATATGATGTATGATACTGATGCTTTGGTTTCACAAGAAAAGCATTTCTTTCCATCAATTTCATTGGAATCAAAGTTCATCCTTCATAAGTGACAAACATGGATTCTCATATTAATCTCCATCCTTTTTGTGACTAGGCTATAAAAACACACTCTATTTAATAGGATGCTTGATGTTGATGCTTTATTTCTGAAGAAAAGCTTTTCTTTCCATCATTTTCCTCAAAATCAAAGTTCATCCTTTAAATGTGATAAATAAGGATTCTTGTAATAATCTCCATTTCTTTTGTGATTGGGCTATAATAACCCATTCTCCTCATTAGGATGCATGATATTGATGCTTTGGTTTTCCAAGAAAAGCTTTTCTTTCTACTATTTTCCTTAAAAACAAAGTTCATCCCTCAGATAAGACGAGCATTGATTTTCATAATAATCTTCACACTTTTTTGATTAAGCTATAAAAGCACATTCTTCTCAATAGGATGCAAGATTTTGATGCTTTGGTTTCACAAGAAAAGCTTTTCTTTCCATAATTTTCCTTAGAATCAAAGTGCATCCCTTAAATGTGATGAACATGGATTCTTGTAGCAGTCTCCATTCTTTTTGCAAGTGGGCCATAAAAATACATTCACATCATTAGGATGTATGATATTGATGCTTTGGTTTCACTAGAAAAGCATTTCTTTCCATCATTTTCCTTGGAATCAAAGTTCATGCGTTTGATATGGAAAATGTGTATTCTTGTAGCAATCTCCATTCTTTTTGTGATTGGGCTACAAAAACACATTTACATCATTAGGATGCAAGATATTGACACTTTTGTTTCATAGGAAAAGCTTTTCTTTTCATCAATTTCCTTAGAATCAAAGTTTTTCCCTTAGATGCAGCAAATATGGATTCGCATAACAATCTCTATTCTTTTTTTAATTAGGTAATAAAAATACATTCTTTTAAATAGGATGCATGATATTGATGCTTTGGTTTCTTAAGAAAAGTTTTCTTTCCATTATTTTCCTTCGAATCAAAATTCATCCTTCAGGTATGATAAACATGGATTCTCTCTTAATCTCTATTCTTTTTGTGATTAGGCTATAAAAACACACTTTCTTCATTAGGATGCTTGATGTTGATGCTTTGATTTATGAAGAAAAGCTTTTCTTTCCATCATTTTCCATAAAATCAAAGTTCATCCTCTAGATGTGGCAAACATGGATTCTCATAATATTCTCTATTTTTTTATGATTGACGCATTAAAAGCCATTCTCCTTATTAGGATGCATCATATTGATACTTTGGTTTCCTAAAATAAAGTTTTTCTTTCCATTATTTTCCTTTGAATCAAAATTCATCCCTCAGATATGACAAACATTGATTCTCATACTAATCTCCATACTTGTTGTGATTAGTCTATAGAAACACATTCCTCTCAATAGGATGCATGATTTGATGCTTTGGTTTCACAAGAAAAGCTTTTCTTTTCACCATTTTCATTAGAATCAAAGTTCATCCCTAGATCTGACGAACATTGGATTCCCGTAACAATCTCTACTTCTTCTATAATAGGGCTATAAAATGCATTCTTCTAAAAAATATGCATGATATTAACACTTTGGTTTAGTAAGAAATGCTTTTCTTTCCATCATTTTCCTTTAAATCAAAGTTCATCCTTCAGATGCAACAAAGATGGGTTCTCCTAATAATCTGCACTCTTTTTTTTTCATTCTCCGCAATATGATGCATGATATTGTTGCTTTGGTTTCACAAGAAAAGCATTTCTTTCCATCAATTTCATTGGAATCAAAGTTCATGCTTTAAATGTGACAAACATGGATTCTCATATTAATCTCCATCCTTTTTGTGATTGGGCTATAAAAACACACTCTATTTAATAGGATGCTTGATGTTGATGCTTTAATTCCTGAAGAAAAGCTTTTCTTTCCATCATTTTCCTCAGAATCAAAGTTCATCCTTTAGATGTGATAAACAAGGATTCTTGTAATAATCTCCATTTCTTTTGTGATTGGGCTATAAAAACCCATTCTCCTCATTAGGATGCATGATATTGATGCTTTGTTTTCCTAAGAAAAGCTTTACTTTCCACTATTTTCCTTAGAATCAAAGTTCATCCCTCAGACAAGACGAGCATGGATTTTCATAATAATCACCACACTTTTTTTGATTGAGCTATAAAACACATTCCTCTTAATAGGATGCATGATTCGATGCTTTGGTCTCGCAAGAAAAGCTTTTCTTTCCTTCACTTTCCTTGGAATCAAAGTGCATCCCTTAAGTGTGACGAACATGAATTCTCGTAATAATCTCTATTCCTTTTATGATTGGGCTATAAAAGCACATTCACCTCATTAGGATGCATAATATTGATGCTTTGGTTTCACAAGAAAAGCTTTTCTTTACATCATTTCCCTTAGATCAAAATTCATCCATCGAATGAGATGAACATGGATTCTCAAAATAATCTCCATTCTTTTTTTGCATTCTCCGTATTAGGATGCATGATACGATGCTTTGGTTTCTCAGGAAAAGCTTTTCTTTCATTCATTTTCCTTAAAATCAAGGCTTGCTCCTCAGATAAAACGAACATAGATTCTTGTAATAATCTCCATTCTTTTTATGATTGGGCTATAGACACATATTCTCCTCCATGATATTGGTGCTTTGGCTTCCTAGGAAAAGCTTTTCGTTCTATTATTTTTGTTAGAATCAAAGTTCATTCCTTAGATATGATGAACGTGGATTTTTGTAGCAATCTCTATTGTTTTTGTGATTGGGCTATAAAAGCACATTCACATCATTAAGGTGCATGATATTGATGCTTTAGTTTAACCAGAAAAGCATTTCTTTCCATTATTTTCCTTCGAATCAAAGTTCGTCCTTCACATGTGACAAACATCGATTCTCATAATAATCTTCATTTTTTTGTTGGGCTATAAAAATACATTCTCCAAAATAGGATGCATGATATTGATGCTTTGGATTCATAAGAAAAATATTTTCTTTACATTATTTTCTTTGGAATCCAAGCTCATCCAAAATGAACATGGATTCTTATAATAATCTCCATGCTTTTTGTGATTGGGCTATAAAATCTCATTCACCTTATCAAGATGCATTATATTGATGCTTTGGTTTTATAACAAAAGCTTTTCTTTCCATTATTTTCCTTAGGCTCAAAGTTTTGTCCTTTAGTTGAGATGAACATGGATTCTCATAATAATCTCCATTCTTTTTGTGATTAGACTATATAAACACATTCCCATCATTAGGATTATGATATTGATGCTTTGGTTTAACAAGAAAAGTTTTTTTTCCATAATTTTCCTTAGAATCAAAATTTATCCTTTAGATGTGACGAACATGGATTTTCATAATAATCTCCATTACTTTGTGATTGGGCTATAGAAACACATTCTCCTCATTAGGATGTACGATAATGATGTTTTGGTTTTATAAGTAAAGCTTTTCTTGCAACCATTTTTCTTAGAATCAAAGTTCACCCCTCGATGAGGCAAACATGGATTCCCATAATAATCTCTATTCTTTCTGTGATTAGGCTATAAAAACACATTCTCCTCATTAGGGTGTATGGTATTGATGCTTTGGTTTAACAAGAAAAGCTTTTCCCTCCACCATTTTCCTTAGAGTCAAAGTTCACCACTCAATTGAGATAAACATGGATTCTCATAAAAATCTCCACTATTTTTGTGATTGGGTTATAGAAACACATTCCCCTCATTAGGATGCATGATAATGATGCTTTGGTTTAACAAGAAAAGCTTTTCTTTCATCATTTTCCTTTAAATCAAAGTTCTATCTTTAGTCAAGTCGAACATGGATTACCATAATAATCTCCATTCCTTTTGTGATTGGGCTACAAAAACACATTCTTCTTATTAGGACACATGGAATTGATGCTTTGGATTTGCATGGAAAGCTTTTCTTCACATCATTTCCTTAGAGTCAAAGTTCGTCCTCTAGATGAGATGAACATGGATTCCCTAATAATCTTCATTTTTTTCATTAGGTTATAAGAAAACATTCACCTCATTAGGATGCATGATATTGATGTTTTGGTTTCACAAGAAAAGCTTTTTTTCCATCCTTTAGACTTAAAGTTTGACCTCCAAATATTACACGTATTCTTAAAATAATCTCCACTCTTTTTATGATTAGGATATAAAAACACTTTTTGCTCATTAGGATGCATGATATTGATGCTTTGATTGTGCAAGAAAAGCTTTTCTTTCAAACATTTTCTTGAAAATCAAAGTTCACTCTTCAAATGGGGTGAACAAAGATTCTCGTGACAATCTTCATTATTTTTGTGATTGGGCCATAAAAATGCATTCTCCTTATTAGGATGCATGATATTAATGCTTTGGTTTTACAAGAAAAACTATTGTTTCCACCATTTTCCTTAGACTTTAAGTTCATCCCTTAATTAAGATGAACATGGATTCTTGTAATAATATTTTTTCTTTCCATGATTGGGCAATAGAAACACATTTTCCACATTAAAATGCATGATATTGATGCCTCAGTTTAGCAAGAAAAACTTTTCTTTCCACCATTTTCCTTAAAATTAATGTTTAACCCTCAAATGAGGCGAACATGGATTCTTATAATAGCCTCCATTCTTTCTGTGATTGGGCAATAAAAACACATTCTCCTCATTATGGTGCATGATATTGATGCTTTGGTTTAACAAGAAAAGCTTTTCTTTTCACTATTTTTCTTAGAATTAAAGTTTGCCCCTTACTTAAGATGAACATGGATCCTTATAACCTTTATTCTTTTTGTGATTAGGCTCTAGAAACACAGTCACCTCATTAGGGTGCATGCTATTGATGCTTTGGTTTCATAAGAAAAGCTTTTCTTTCCATCATTTTCCTTAGATCAAAGTTTGTCCTTTAGTTGAGATAAGCATAGACTTTTGTGATTGGATTATAAAAACGCATTCTCCTTATTAAGATGCATGATATTAATGCCTTACTTTTACAAGAAAAGCTTTTCTTTCCATAATTTTCCTTAGAATTAAAGTTTGCCCTTTAAATGAGGCGAACATAGATTCTCATAATAATCTCCATTCTATTTTGATTGGGCCATAAAAACAAATTCTCCTCATTGCCTAATTGCAAAGAGAATGGAGATTATCACAAAAGTCCATGTTCATCTCAACTAAGGGATAAACTTTGATTCTAAGTAAAATGATAGAAAGAAAAGCTTTTCTTATTAACCTAAAGCATCAGTATCAAGCATCCTAATAAGGAGAATATGTTTATGTAGCCCAACCACCTAAAGAATGGAGATTATTATGAGAATCCATGTTCCTAACATTTGAAGGATAAACATTGATTCTAAGAAAAATGATGGAAAGAAAGGCTTTTCTTGTTAATCAAAAACATTAGTATCATAAATCCTAATGAGGAGAATGTGTTCTTATGATCCAATCACAAAAAAATGGAGATTGTTGTGAGAACCCTTGTTCATCTCAACTAACAGACAAACTTAGGTCTAAGGAAAATAAATGGAAATAAAATCTTTTCCTACAAAACCATAGCATCAGAACCATGCATCCTAATGGCTAAATTTGCTTTAATAGCCTAATCATAAAAGGAATGGAGATTATTGTAAGAATCCTTATTCATTTTAACTAAAGGATGAACATTGATTGTAAGGAAAATAAGGGAAAAAAAGCTTTTCCTATAAAACCAAAACATTAATAGCATGCTATAAAAATGCATTCACCTTATCAGCTTGCATGATATAGATGCTTTGGTTTCACAAGGGAAGCCTTTCTTTCCATCATTTTCCTTAGATCAAAACTCATCTCTCAATTAAGACAACATGGATTCTTATAATAATTTTGACTCTTCTTGTGATTAGGCTATAAAAACACATTCTGGTCACTAGGATGCATGGTATTGATGCTTTGATTTAACAAAAAAGGCTTTTCTTTCTAGTATTTTCTTTAGAATCAAAGTTCATTCATTAAATGTGACAACATGGAATCCCATCACAATCTCTATTCTTTTTGTGATTGGGCAATAAAGTTGCATTCTCTTCATTAGGATGCAAGATATTGATGCTTTGGTTTCAGAAAAAAAGCTTTTCTATGCATCATTTTCCTTATGATCAAAATTCATTTTTCAGTTGAGATGAACATGGATTCTTGTAACAATCTCCATTCAATTTGTGATTGGGCTAAAAAAACACATTCACCTCACTAGGATGCATGATACTGATGCTTTAGTTTCACAAGAAAAGATTATCTTCCCATTATTTTCCTTAGATCAAAGTTCATCCCTCATTTAAGGCAAACTTGGATTTATGTAATAATCTTCATTCTTTTTGTGATTAAGCTATAAAAACATATTCGTCTTATTAGGATGAATGTTACTATTGCTTTGGTTTAACAAGAAGTGCTTTTTTTTCTATCATTTCCCTTAGAATCAAAGTTTATCCCTTAAATGTGTTAAACAAGGATTTTTGTAATAATCTCTATTCTATTTATGAGTGGGCTTCAAAACACATTCGCCTTATTAGCATAAATGATATTGATACCTTAGTTTTACAAGAAAAGCTTTCCTTTCCATTATTTTCCTTAGATCAAAGTTGATCCCTCAGTTGAAATGAATATGGATTTTTCCAACAATCTCCATTCCTTTTGTGATTAGGCTAAAAAAAGGCATTAACCTTACTAGGATGCATGATACTAATGCTTTCGTTTCAGAAGAAAAGTTTTTTTTCCATCATTTTCATTAGATCAAAGTTTTCCCTCAGTTAAGACAAACATGGATTCACATAATAATCTCCATTCCTTTTGTGATTGGGCTATAAAAACACATTCCCTTCATTAGGATGCATGATACTAATGCTTTGGTTTAACAAGAAAAAGTTTTTTTTCCTTCATTTTCCTTAGAATGAAAGTTCATCCCTCAGATTGTCAAACATGGATCTTTGTAATAATCCCCATTCTTTTTCTGATTGGGTTATAAAAATACATTCACCTAATTAGCATGCATGATATCAATGCTTTGGTTTTTGCAAGAAAAGCTTTACTTTCCATCATTTTCCTTTGAATCAAAGTTTATCCTTCAATTAAGCCGAACATTAATTCTTGTAATAATATCTATTCCTTTTGTGATTAGACTATAAAAACATGTTCTCCTCATTAGGATGCATGACATTGATGCTGTGGCTTCATAAGAAAATCTTTTATTTCTATCATTTTCCTTAGAATTAATGTTTGCCCCTTAATTGGGATGAGCATGGATTCTTGTAAGGATCTCTATTCTTTTGGTGATTGGGCTATAAGAAGGCATTCTTCTTATTAGGATGCATGATATTGATGTTTTGGTTTCAAAAGAAAAACTTACATCATTTTCCTTAGAATCAAGGTTCATCCCTCAGTCGAGCTGAATATGGATTCTTGTAATAATCTTCATTTTTTTGTGATTGGGCTATAAAACCACATTCATCTCATTGTCATGCATGACATTGATGCTTTGATTTCACAAGAAAAGCTTTTCTTTCCATCATATTCCTTACATCAAAGTTTGTCCTTCAATTGAGATGAACTTGCATTCTTACAACAATCTCCATTTTTTTGTGATTGGGCTAAAAAACACATTCACTTCACTGGGATGCATGATATTAATGCTTTGGTTTTAGAAAAAAAGCTTTTCTTGACATCACTTTCCTTAGATCAAAGTTCTTAAGTTAAGACGAATATGGATTCATATAATAATCTCTATTTTTTATTATAATTTGGCTATAAAAATGCATTCTCCTGATTAGGATGCATGGTACTAATGCTTTGTTTCAATAAGAAAAGTTTTTCTTTCCATCATTTTCCTAAGAAACAATGTTCATCCCTCAGATGTGCCAAACATGGATTCTTATAGTAATCTCTATTATTTTTTTGATTGGGCTATAAAAACACATCCACCTCATTGGCGTGCATGATATTGATGCTTTGGTTTCGCAAGCTAAACTTTATTTCCATCAATTTCCTTAGATTAAAGTTCATTTCTCAATCAAGATGAACATGGATTCTCAAAATAAACTCCAAACATTTTTCTAATTAGGCTATCAAAGCATATTTTCCTCATTAGGATGCATGATATTGATTCTTTAGTTTATGAAGAAAAGCTTTTCTTTCCATTATTTTCCCCAAAATTAAAATTTGTCCCTTAAATGTGACAACATGGATTATTAAAATAATCTCCATTCTTTTTATTATTCAACTATAGAAATGCATTCTCCTCATTAGGATGCATGATACTAATGTCTTGATTTTGTGAGAAATGTTTGTATTTCTAACATTTTCTTTAAAATCAAAGTTCGCTCTACGGATAAGGCGAACATGAATTTTCGTAATAATCTCTATTATTTTTACAACTGGCTATAAAAAACATTATCTTCACTAGGATGCATGAAATTAATACATTGCATTCACAAGAAAAGCTTAGGATGCATGATACTGATGTCTTGATTTTGTAAGAAATGTTTTTATTTCTAATGTTTTCTTTAAAATCAAAGTTCGCTCTATGGATAAGGCGAACATGAATTTTCATAATAATCTCCATTATTTTTACAACTGGGCTACAAAAAACATTATCTTCACTAGGATGCATGAAATTAATACATTGCATTCGGAAGAAAAGCTTTTTCTTCCATCATTTTCCTTTGAATCAAAGTTTATCCTTCAATTGAGCCGAACATGGATTCTTGCAATAGTATCCATTTTTTGTGATTGGACTATAAAACACATTCTCCTCATTAGGATGCATGATATTGATGCTTTGACTTTAGAAAAAAAATCTTTTTTTTCCATCATTTTCCATAAAATTGAATTTCATCCCATACTCAAGACGAACATGGATTCTTGTAATGATCGCTATTTTTTTTGGTGATTAGGCTATAGGAACACATTCTCCTTATTAAGATGTATGATATTGGTGCTTTGCTTTAAGAAAAAAAGCATTGCTTTCCATCATTTTTCTTAGAATCAAAGTTCATCCCTTAATCGAGCAGATCCTGGATTCTTCCAATAATCTTCATTTTTTTGTGATTAGGCTATAAAAACACATTCACCTCATTAGCATGTGTGACATCGACATTTTGGTTTTGCAAGAAAAGTATCAAAGTTTGTCCCTTAGTTAAGATAAATATGGATTCTTGCAACAATCTCCGTTCTTTTTTGTGATTGGGCTAAAAAAACACATTCACCTCACTGGGATGCATGATACTAATGCTTTGGTTTCACAAGAAAAGTATTTTGCCCATTATTTTCCTTGGATCAAAGTCCATCTCTTAGTTAAGATGAACATGGATTCATATAAAAATCTCTATTCTTTTTCTAATTGGGCTATAAAAACACATTCATCTCATTCGGATGCATGATATTGATGCTTTGGTTTAACAAGAAAAGCTTTTTCCTCTATCATTTTCCTTAGAATTAAAGTTCATCACTCAGATGTGGGAACAATGATTCTTGTAATGATCTCCATTTTTTTCTG
>JBBYHK010413171.1:0-22680 GCA_038382065.1 Adansonia grandidieri
GTGGTCTAGGCTGACCAGGCATCCAGTCAGCTGACATGCTAACACGGCTAACATTGACACCAGGCAACGACACGGCGATGCTACCTGCGAACTTGGACTTGGAAGAGGAAAAGACCGAAGGGAATGCGGTGGTGGCTATGCCACAACTCATCCGGGTGTTGGTAGCCATGGCTAAAGTTTTGTGGGAGCTTTGGGGTAAGGTTATCTTTGGAAATATGAAGGTTAAGGGAAAAAGGGGGTGGATAAAGGGTGCGTTCTAGGATTTGGAGGGGAATCTAAAAGTGGATTGCTATTGGCTAAAAGATGGTAGCAATTGTTTTGTTATTGGGCCACGTTGAAATTTTTCTGGAATCTTTAGTTGAAACAAATGGATATCGTGTCGTTGGTATTTTGTTTATATGGTGGAGGTTTGAGTTTGCCAAGATTTGAACAAAAATCAAGTAGGGTCAATTTCTTTCCTATCTTGTTCCTTTTACTTCAAAAATATAGACAATGAAAACACCTTTTTTTTTATTTTTTACAGAAGTAAAGAACCCTAAAGATTTAAGAAGGGATTGAAGATAGAGTAGTGGATGTTATTTGAGTATTAATCTTGGTTAATATGTATTTGATTTTAAGGTAAAATGAAACAATATTAATACCATATTATTTTAGTTTTTGTATCGATCCATACTCAAATATGATACAAATAAAATAATTAAAAAATTATAAAAATACAAATCTTAAAATCTATATAGTAAGGATTATTAGCGTATCAAAATTTATATAAATATTAAATATTTTAAAGATAATTATGACATAATTAAATACTTAAATATGTTACGAATACACGAATTATTTAATCTTAAATATTGCTTCTACTTTTTTTTAAGATTGTTTAAATAAAATTATCTTCTTAAAAATTTTTACCGGATCCACTTAGCACTTGGACCTCCAATAAGTTCATGGGAATCCGGGTTCAAATCCCAGCAATGGATTTTTTTTTTTCTCTTTTTTTCGTTTCTCCAAAAGACCTAAATGCCCATTTTTAAAGGTTAATCAAAATGCGATTCAAAACTTTTAATTTTTTTAAATAAAAATTAAATTAATTTAAAATTTTATTTTATTATTAATTATATTATTAAAATATTATTTTTATATTAATATTAATATATTATTATAATTAAATTTAAATAAAAATAATTTTTATTTTTAAAAGGCGATTCGGGTCGAGTTTCGGTTCAATGAAATTAAAATGATACTAAAAATGATTTTAAACTTGAGTATTAATCAAATAGACTCGAGCCTATAAGAATTATCATAGAGTCGGTGAGAATTATTCAAATTGTCCAAAATAAATGAAAAAAAATTATTCTTGTCCCCTTTTTTGTGTTAATTTTTAATGAAATATCATTTATTATATTTAGAAATAGCAATTAGACAGACCAGATAATTTTATGATAGAAAGAAGCTTTGATTGTTTAATGTTCGGTTATTCAAATTTGATATATAAATTAGTAGATTTTGAGTTATTTTAAGTTCGATTTATTAAATTTTAAAATAAATCAGTTTAAATTAGAGACGATTTAAATTAGGCAAACTCAATTGGTTACTATGGTCTAATCAAATTAAATTGAATTAAATTTAAATCAAATTTTTTAAAATTCGGATTAATTTTGCAAGCTCTAACTACATTCGACAATATACTTGTGATGAGATAATGTCAAGGATCCATAATAATCTAAGTTCATTTGTTGTAATCTATGTTGAAAAAAATCGGAATAACCTGGTTGATTGAATACAAAAATAGTGGTTAGCTAGATCTAATAAATGTAATGAAATTGAAATTTAGGAAATCAATGAAAAACTAATTGAACCGATAAAAAAAAGAGAAAAAACTAGATTTAAGCTTATTTTTATTATTATTTTTTAAAATATTTTATTTAATAAGATTTAAATCTTTAACTTTTTATATTTATAATAAAGATTATATCATTTAATTAAATATATATTTTTTATTAAATATTTATTATATTTAAAATTTATTTAATATTAAAAATTTTTATTTCAATAACTATCGATTTAAGCTACAAATCTATTTTTAAACTTGCAGCAGAAGACATAGATGTTTATAGCATAATTGAAATGGAATTAAATAAAATTATTTGCCTTATAATATCAGTGTGATTCACTGTAGCACTAGGCAGTTCCCGCTGAAATCCCGCTTCAGATCCGGGCAGTAGAAATTTATTTTCTTTTTCTCTTTTTTAAACTTACCTTAAAAATCCACAGTTGCAGCACTAATGCTACTTGCAGATTTAATAATGTTATATACAATTATATAAATATAATAAATATAAATAATTAAAATAAATATAATATAATATAAATATATTATTAAAATTTATATAATATAAATTATTAATATATTAAAATTGATGTAAATATAAAATATTTTATATAATATTATAATATGATAAAATATATAAAAAAAAATATGAATACACAAAATTGTTAAGTCTATCATTTTGGGTAGAAAGAAATTTGAATAGTTTAATGTTCATTCAAATTTGACATATGAATTATTCGAATTTAAATATTTTCAAATTCAAATTATTAAAAAATTTAAAATTAAATTAATTTAAATTTGAATCATTTCAAAATTTAGTTAGATGAATTAAATTTATTAATTATTTTTAATTAAACCAAATTAAGTGTTTCGTACAATTGATGAGTTGTGAGAAAATTTTTTAATCTCGGACCAATTTTGCAACCCCCTATCTAACTACATTCAAAAGTTGTACTTGTGATAATGTTATGTTTAAGGATCCAAAATAATCTAAGGTGCTGAATGTACTCTATATTTTTTCAATAGTAATCTTAAATATAGGTGAAAAAGAAAACTTTACAAAAAAAATTCATACAATGATACAATTTTAATAAAATATATTTTAAAAAATAAATAATAAATAAATACGTATTATCTTATAATTTCTACTCATAAAATTTTTTAAATTCAATAAATAAAATAATTATCTATTTGTTCTATTAATTCAATGGGATTCACTATAGCACTTGGCAATTCTTTTCCCCAAAAGGGCTAAGGCCCACTTTAGGTGATGAAAAATATTTTTTTTACAAAATCATGATTAGGCTTGTTGTTGATAGATATATTTTAAAATTTTTTAAATTTTTTAGGTTAGGGTTAGGTCTGAATTAGTTTGAAAATTTGTTTGTTATTTATTATATTATTTTTATTATTAAATAATAATTCAAGTTTAATCAATTTAGCTTAAAGTTAAAAAGAAAATTGTTCAAAGCTTGACATTTGCCGAGTCCAATGATATCTCAACTCTTAGACAAATTTATTTGTGATACAAAGATAAAATGAAAAATTACAAATTTAAAATTTAAATTCTAAATTTATTACATTTCACCTCGAATGACAATATCTGTATGCATTAAGAATACATCAAAATAAATGAAAATATATTCTAATCCCTTTGTTGATTTTAATTTTAATGAATTATTGTTTATTATATTTAGAAATAGTAATTGGATGTATCCCGTAATTTTGAATATAATGAAACTAGGATTAAATTTGAATCACTTTAAATTTAAATTAAATAAATTTAATTTATTAATTTATTAATTAAATTAAATTAAATTTTATTCAAAATTTGAAGTTTCGATCAATTTTGTAAACGTTAACTAAATTCCAAAGTTATAATTGTCATTAAACATGTCAAAAAGGCAAGTCGAGCCAATTTAAGTTGGTTAATTTAAGTTTTTAAATTTTTGAGTCATTTTGAGTTTTAATTATTAGTTTAAAGTCATTTCAAGTTGTAAATAAAAAATCGGATCAACTAATACAATTGGTTAAATTGAAAACTAGTAGCCGCTTCGTTTCGGACACTATATAAGAATCAGCTTATAGTTGAACTGATCAAAAACTAGATTGAATTGGTAAAAATCAATTATATTTATTTTTTATTTTTTTCAATTTTTTTTTATAATTAGTATGATTTGAATTTTAAAATTTTTAATTTTATATTAAAGACTATACTGTAAAGTCAAATATATTTTTTGGTTAATTATCAATAATATTTAATATTAATATTTATTTTAGATTAAGTTAGTGTTTAAACATTAAAAATATAAATTAAATCAAATCGGCCAATTGAATCAGGAATGGAAGGTCTGACTGTTTCGATCTTCAATTCAAGTTTTTTAGCATTGATTTTAAGTTCAAATTATTTCGAGTTTGGATTAATTTGATTTAATACTTATATTTATCAAATTCGGTCATTTTGAGTTTAAGTTATTTTAAATTATTTGTTTGAATTATTTCGAATTCATATTATTTTTAAGTTTAGATAAATTAATTTTGAATCATTTTATTTTTTTAATCAAATCAAATTAAATTAAATTTAAATTTAAATAAATTAATCAAATTTTTTGAATTGGCGTTAAAATTAAGCAAAATTACCCGTGATGTTATTACGGCTAAGGATCCATAATAATAAATAGGTATTCAGTAAGCTTTTTCTTTAGCATTGTTATTGTTCTTTGTTACCGTATGCCTTAGGAGTGCAATCGATTTCCGTCTAACTTAAAATTGTAAGCAGCTCGGGTTCAGGTTTCAATCAAAATTTCAAGGATTAAAATTCGATTCAAATTTAATTAAATTTAAAATTTAAATTTAAATTTAATATAAAAATAAATTATTTATTAATTTTTTTATAATTTTATTTAAAATATAAAAACTAACTTATATTTTTAACTTTTTTTAAATAAAATAATTAAAAAAAATTAACCCATTGTTTTTGGTGCAACAAATTCTTAGTACAAAAAATGAACTTCGACGTATAATATTCATGTAATACGTATATATTTTGAATATTTCAAGTTAAATGTAAATTTAATAATTATATATATATATGATATAATTATATAAAAATAATTATTTTATAAATCGAGTAGGATAAAAAAAATTTCATAAGTAAGATTAATAAAGTGATACATGTCATATAAAATACATTTAAAGGAATAAAAAAATATAAATAAGAAGATACATGGTAACTTACTAATTTTGTTTATAAATTTTTTTCATTCTACGATTGCTATATAAATACATCACATAAAAATAATTAAAATATAATAAAATATAAAAATTACACAAATATATAAATATATTAAAATTTTATATAATCTAAATTATTGATATATTAAATTAATATAATATATAAATTTTAAATACTATTATAATATAAAAATTCATTCTAATAAAAAAAAAATACTCATTTAACTGATCCAATCAGACACTTTCTCTTTGCGTTTAATCGCTCTCTCACTCGGATCTGTAACTCTGAAAACCATTGAACAATCCAAAATTTATATCAAATTATCAAATGAAAAAAACCCAGAAAGAATAATTAAAATTTTCTTTTTAGATCACTCGGCCGTTCACCGGGAGAACATCAACCGCCATGAGCTCTCCGGCAATCTATTCTTATATAAATTTCCATTTTAAAGAACAAAATAGAAATATAGATGCAAAATTCTTAGTTTTTTTTTTGCTTTTTGGTTAAAATTTGTTAAATTTGAATTTTTAGGGAAGCGGTATAATCAGTTGATTTACGAAGCTATGTAAGGGCTTGGCAGTGATTCTAATCGGTGGACACATTGTGGTTCAGTTTCTCCCTTCTTCTCTTACTTACCTAGCTCTTATTCCCGCCAGGTTCTTTTTCCCATTTCAGTTTTTTTTTTTTCATCAATTTCGTGTTAGAAATCTTGGGTCTTGTTTTAGTTTTGGTTTTAGTTGGTCTTTTAGTGAAATACGCAAACTGGATTTTTGTCAAATTTCATTGCTAACTGAACAAATTCTAAGGAACCATATCATTAGAGTGTTTTTCCCTTTTTTTCTGAAAGTGGGTGTTTCTTTTAATGATGGTCTGATTCTAGTTTTAATTGCACAGTTGATGTTTTAACTTGCTCGATGTCGATGGACTGACTTGTGATTTTGCTATTTGAATGTTTAGATCTGTATTTTGAAATAGTATTAGCATTTTCTTGAATCTTATTTATTGATTTTTTTTTTTTTTTTAAGTTAAGTGAAATGCCTATCCTTTTTTCACATATATTAAAAGGGGGTGACTTACTACTTTGCTCGTTAGAATCTGCATGTCTGTATTTAGGAACCCAAAATGCGCAATTAGCAATCATTACGTAAATATGCTTAGCATTCTTTTTTGAACCTGCTTGCTTGTTTTAGGTGAGCCGTTTCTAGTTAAGTAGAATATTTATTGCTTTTATGCATGGGCGAAAAGAATGATTTATGACTTTGAAATTTGATGCCTGGATCTGGATTCTGTTGCTTGAAACAAACTTTTAGAAGTCATTATTTTTAGCATCTTCCTGCTTATGGCTGCTTCTGTTTGATTTGTTGAATTACTATGTTTTACACTTGACCAAAGGAGTAGTTTTTGGGGTTTGTTATTAGATTTTAGATCTCGATTTTGAAACTTGTTGGTGGATTCTCAGGTTTACAAATCAGTCTCCTACCTGTTATTGTTTCAGGGATTTAAAACTCTAACAATGTTTCTGGATGAATCGGGGAATCAATATAGAATAGTTTTTGCATTTTGAGATCAAGGATCTGGTTGTAATCCATTCCATTCTATGTCAATAAATGTTGGAAGAAGAAGTAATATGTTATATAAATTGCCTGCTTGGACATGACTATGAATAGTATGCAAGTTGCCCTATTATATTATGCATTTTTAGCTTATATAATAAAACATGTATCTGTAACTTTTTGTCTTTATCTGTGGTTGCTATTAGATTCATAATACTCTTTTTATTCAAGATGCTAGAAAGTAATGCTTTGGATTGCTAGTTTTATTTGAAGGACTTAAAAGTTTTTTTTTGTCCCACTCGCAGGACGATACCTTTTGGTTGGAACCTCATAACTAATGGTTATATTGAACAATCTGTACATGAGGTGTGTTTTATTTTACTCTTTATTTTGCCTATTTTTCCTTTTCTTTTTTTTTTCTTTTTTGTTTCCATATAGTTGTACTAATTAACACTGATTTCTGTAGGTGGTTGTCAGCATTCTGGGTCTTCTTTTCATGGGGAAGCTGCTTGAGCCCATATGGGGTTCCAAGGAGTTCTTGACGTTCATCTTTGTAATTAACTTTCTAACTTCTGTCTGTGTTTTCATTACTGCTATTGCCTTGTACTATATAACAAGGCAGGAAAATTACCTGTGAGTATTTCGATCACCCTCTGTGTTTAAGAAGCATTTGTTTTTGGTTACTTCCCTTTATGCCCTTCCCTTTTATTCTTGTGCTTTTTTCCACCATTCTTTGCGATCAAAATTTTGAGAAGTGAAAGAGAATAAATTTATAAATAGGACCTCTCTTTTCCCCCCTCTTTTTTTCTGACTGATTGGTAGGGAAATGATGTGTATTTATCTCGAAGTTGATGTAAGTATATTGTGCAAAATTTAACCTAATTTTTTTGGCCACCATGTTTTCTATAACTCTCAACCCTTGGCATGCTTATTCTCTTTTAGTCTTTTTGCAGTTACATGCCTCTTTCTGGCTTCCATGGGGTGCTGGCCGGCTTCTTGGTTGGCATCAAACAAATTGTACCTGACCAAGAACTGTCATTGCTGAAAATAAAAGCAACGGTAAAAATTTATATTGCAAGCAGCATTTAGTTCAGTTTGATGATAGAATTTTCTAGCGAGGAATTTGCCTGTTGCATTCTTTGATTGATGCTTCTATGCTATGCAGTGGCTGCCATTACTTATGCTGTTGACTTCCATTGCCATAAGTTTTTTCACTCCAGAGCCGGCAACATATCTTCCAACTTTGATATTCGGAACATATATGGGCTGGATTTACCTCAGATACCTTCGGAGAAAACCAGAAACAAAGCATCGGGGTGACCCGAGTGAAGATTTTGCGTTCTCTACATTCTTCCCTGAATTTCTCAGGTATTGTATGGCTTTCCTTCTAGCTCATGAAATGAAGTGACAAGTTCATTTTAAGCTCTCTCTCTCTCTCTCTCTCTCTTAAGTGTTTCCTTGTGATTTGATACAGACCGATCATTGATCCCATTGCATCAATATTTCTCCGGATGGATTGTGGAAAACCTGAAGCTTCCTCAAATGCTCAGGCTTATACCTTGGGAGGTGCAACATTACCCGGTTCTGACCCCATTGAGGCATCAAGGAGAAGGTACATTTTTCTGTTTAATTGTGCCGTACTCATTAGATTGTTAAAAGGTTCTTTTATCTCTAACATACAATAAGAACACCATATATTTGAAAAGAAACTCTTATCGTGAATTTGTGCTCTTTTAATATGTTGAAAAATGGTTGAACCTCGGTGGAAGTGAGATGAACGATTTGGTAAATGTTTGAGCAACATGGTTTGGATTAGTGGATTCATCATAGAATGCTGAAAATTATCATTGCAAAAGTCAGAAGTTATTAGCAAACAAATGAGGATGTTTAGCAAGATCTTAAAAGTATAAAAGAATGTTGGAATGGCACCAGGCATTATTTCTAGTCTCCAACTGCATTTGGAGAGTTAAGTGACATCATTTCAATGAAATGTATAGAATAATCTTGGCCTTGTACTACTTGAAGCAGGGTGATTTAGGAACAAATGTGAGGAAACCCATATCTAGGTTACAAGTCAAACTTTCTATAGGGGTCAACAAGTTTGAAGACAAAAGGCTTAAACACCACCCAGGAGGAGAGCACCTTACTAACTGCTATGTTATGTTTAAAAACTATCTTGCATGGACTCATGTGTAAGTATCAGATACGGATATGTTCAATATTAGTATACCCATATTCGGATATGTATTGGATATGGGTGTCGAATGGGGGTACTTCAACAAAATTGAAGAGTCAGAGCAACATAGTTTAAAAACCACTTGACTGCAGCAATGACAATATTAAGCCGAAAACATTGCATGCAAAGTAGTAATAGTGGCCAATCCATTGCTCAGTTTCCTCTAAAGACCACTTTTTGTGGTTATGATGGCACCATAGCTATCTGGATTGTTGTTGGTTTTTTTTTTTTTCCTGAAGAAAAACAAAAAGTGGTGCTCTCTGGATTGTTGTTGTTGTTGGTATTTTTTTTTTCTTTTTACTGAAGAAAAACAAAAGCGGGTGCTTTTTATTTTATCAGGAGCTTGCGAAGCATCTGTTGCATAAGATGTTTGGTTAAGATAGTAATCATTATATTTTATTGCAACAAAACAATGTCAATTCTTATGATATTAAAAAAAAAAAAAGGGTTTCTGACCTTTGTCACCATGTAGAGAAAGAGGGGCTAGAGCACTGGAGGAGAGATTGGCAGCTGAGAGGTTGGCTGCGGGAAAGAATTCAGAAGATTCACAGATTGATGAAGCTGATAATGTTTGATCTCTCTTAAACTCCACCATCGCCGATGACGACTTGACTACAGAGGTTTTGCAATCTCCGGAATAGTAACTTTTTCTGGAACTCTGGTTGACAATTTTGTTTTATATATATATATATATATATATATGTATAATATACATATATATGTGTTTGTTCTTCTCTGAATTATGATTCCCATAGTAAGTTGCTCTTCATTTTTTTTTTTCTATTTGTAACCTTCTTTTTGTTGTGTTTTCTGCGCGATGATCCATCTGAGCACTTTGCACCGTATATTTAGAGTAGAACCGGGTTGAAATCCTAGATTATATTGTTACCTCACATTAAAATAGAGGCAAAATTCATTCTCAACTTTTATTTTATTTTATTTTATCTTATTCGGTCTTATTCGGGGTTTGCTTGTAAAATTTAATTTTTGACCAATTTCATTGCATTTTCTCCATAGTAGGACCTTTTTCTTTGTACAAGTTCTCATTTTGTTAAATGTCCTTGCAATCTGAACCCAGAGTTTGGTTCGATTCACACAATTATCTTTAATAAATAGAATTTAGTAGGTTTAAAATTCGAATCTCGATATGTATAATCTTTTTCTTTATTCTCTTTATTCCGAAGATAAGGTCTTGTAAGAAAAATGCCTGACAATCTCACTGCAAGGTTCGACAGACTTATGAGTCATTTTACTAGTGGGGCAAGTGGCATGACTTTTTACCACAAATAAATTTTCTTTGCAACTTTTATGCTATGTTTGGAAATATGAATTTGAATATTTAGATTTAGATTTCATTTATTACATAAATTGTGATAGTGAAATTCATATATTATGTATAAAATCAGTTAAGTTTCATATAATTATATATTTGAAAGATATAAAACTATGAAATTCAGATTCACAAATATCTATAAGAATTTTAAATTCACTATTAAATAAGCATATGATAAATCATAAATTCAAAAAATAATTATAAATGCTATATTTTTGTGTGTTTTATTATACAATTTACATTATTTTTAAAATTCAAATACATCTTTCGAAATTTAAATTTTCAAACACAATCTCAGCGTTTGCATTATTGTTATTAAATAATGCTAAACTATCTTTATATTAAATTTTGGAACTAAAATTATAGAATCTAGAAATTTTATAAAGAATGGAGTGTTATATTCATATATATAAATGTATATAAGAAAATTATTCTATATATATTTATAATATTTTATATAATTGATATTTGTTTAATTCATCCGTTGGATAATTATATTCGTTATGAACATAATGTTTCAAATTAATTCATAATCTTTATCACATCAACTGATAATATTGTTTTTTTTACTATATATGTTTAATTATTGAAAATTGTTTACATCAAACAAATAGATATTTTAAATTTGCTCGAAATTGAATATGGATGATTTAAATGAATTGAGGATATTAAATAAATAAAAATCATAAAAATATTATAAAAATATATAAAATTAATTTTTGTTTTACAATAATGTACGTAGATCCATTATATATAAAAAAATATATTTTTATTTCTAATTTTAAAATTGTAAATTCATTCATTAAGAAAATAATATCCAGAGATCCATTGGTAAAATATAAAAAAATTATTTTAAACCCAATTTGGTTTGATAATACCCACAATTTATCAAATATAAATAAATAATGTTTGTATTAATCATATTATTGATACATAAATTATTTTTAGTATCCTAGTGTTTAATCAGTCGATAAATATATTATCTTTTGTTCTTTGAAAATGATTTTTAATTTCTTTCTTCCTTGAATAATAAAAAAAGTGTTTTTAAAATAAGAAAACATGGTAAAAAGAAAAAAGCATAATTTAAGGGAAAAAACTTGGTTTTATGCTAATAATAAGAAATTATTTTATGCCAACTAAATTACTAACATCAATTCATTATATAAAAGATTAGTATTTTAAATTCAATTTACCTACACCTCTAAAATAAATCATTTTCCTAAACAAGTATTGGAAAAGGAAGAGTTAGCAGTAAAAGCAATTTTCCTCAAAATAATTTTGAAAAACGTTAATCAGTCTATAATGGTGTTGATTAAGGTGAGGTATAAAAAAGAAATAAATGTATTTAACAATATTATTTCTTAAATTCAATAAAAATAATAAATCAAATATTACAAAATTTTTTGTAAAGTGATAATTACATGATTTTTAACCTGTTAAATGAACTCAATAATTTTTATCATGGAAAAGATAAAATAAAGGAAGGAGTCTTATCTATCTATCTATCTATTTATTCATCTATATTAGTATTAAATTAATTTTTTTTTTTTTTTGCATATTTGCATAATATTTTATATGATTTATATTTTACTCTAACTGTCTTATTCTATGTTATATTCATATAAATCATATAAATCATGCATGGCTAGAGTAAATTAAAATGTCTAACTATTTTTTATGTAAAAAACTTTTAACCGTTAAATAAATAGTAAAAAAATAATATTCTGGATCAGTATGATGAAGATGCTGGATCAACTCAAAACTTTATGTGTATAACGAATACAATTTATTATTAAATCCAATGGTAAACTAAGCTAAACTTTCAAACTTAACAAACAAATAGATCAATTTTACGTAATCCACATTATTTGTGATTTATTATTTTAATCATACTTTATAAATATAATTTTTATCATTAATAGGCAAATATAAGAATAATTATCAGGTACATTGATAATAAAATTTATTTTTAACTTTACGAATAAAATTAAAAAATTATCATATATTTTTTATTTAAGTCAAAAGAGGTGCACTCTAAAGGGTAACAAAACCTCGAAAGTCTTGAGTCCAAAATGGACAACACTAGATTGTGAGATGTGGCACCAAATGCCCCAAGAAAGTATGTAAAGTCTCAGGTAATACCAAACACTCAAAGTTGGTTACGCAGGATCGCGATGTTGCCTTGGTGGATATTAAGCACTCCATCAGGAAGTAGGAAAAGTCTCGAGGCTGGATCCTCTCAACACCCTCATCATGCCTACTTTTTTAATCACCAAATAACTCAAGTTCTCTCTCTTTCCCTCAAAATGAAACTTCGTCTACATCTGTGTCACTATCTAACCGAGAAGTGTAACCTGATCCACAACCAACGCAACCTTCAAGTCATATACATCACATGCAAACTCGATTGAGTATTAATATTCTCAAACAAAAACACTTTACAGATGGTACGATACGTTAGCCTCTTCCTAAAGCACTCACTTTTGTTTGTGAAAACATTAGGCTAGACCTAACATGTTATTCACAAGCTTACACGTTTCCTAAATGGAGGCAAGCCATGAATTCAATATGTAATGTGCTTATACATAATGGAACGTCGTCATTTGTTCCATGTCACTTGTCGGCTAGGTATGAATATGGTAGGTTGTAAATGGGGTTTTTAAGATCACAAGAAGAGTAGACGAAAACATTGAAAGGTACGAAGCCACCAACAAGATGGTTTGGATTATGAAGATACTTTTAGTCTCGCGGTAAAAGTAGTTATTGTTCGGGGATTGTCTTATCTATTGTTGTCTCAAAAGGTTGGCCCATTAATTAAATTATTGTACAAAATGTCTTTTTACATGATACTCTTGAACAAGATGTTTTTAAGCAAGAAACACCTAATTTATTCATCCTATATTTCCATCACGTCTGTGCATGGACTCAAACAGACACCTCAAACATGGTTTTCTCGCCAAAGTCAACGGCTTCTTGAATTACGATGCGTTGCTTCCAAAACAAATCATAGCTTGTTTGTTTTACACCTACACTCTTTTTGCATTTATATGCCTAGTTATGTTGATAATTTTTTTATTACCAGTTCGCATAATGATAGCATTTCATGAATTATTAAATCTCTTGCTAATGAGTGTGCTATTAACGATTTAGGACCTTTTCGTTGCTTCTTTGGGATTCAATCTTCTTGGCAAGGATTAAGTTTATGCATTTTTCAAGAAAAATAAATTCTTGATCTTTTGAAGTGAACAAAAAATGCAGCATGCAAAACCAAGAGCTTCTCCTCTGGTTTCATCAAAGAAAAAGTCGTCTAAATTTGGAGGGGATAAACTCTTAGATGCTACTAAATATAAATATGTTGTAGGAGCATTACAATCTCACTTTCACTCAACCTAATAATATCCTTTGTTGTCAACAATGTTTGTCACGTAATACATTTTCCAACTTTGCTCACTGGACTGAAACGAATTTTAAGGTATTTAATGCTTATAATTTCTTGTAGATTGATATCCGAAAAGTATTTTGTCTTTCTTTATGCGAATTGGGCTGGCTGCTTCGATGATAGGCTTCCGAGTAATGGGTATGGAATTTTGCTTGCCTGCAAGTTGATCTCATGGAACTCTCACAAAAAACTCACAGTGGCTCGATCTAAGTATCGAAGTTGAATATAAAGCATTGACTAATGAATTAGCTGAACTTCGTTGGGTTTGAAGTCTGCTAGAAGAACTTGGGATTTTTCTTATTTCTCCGCCAACTTTATGGTTTAATAAATTGGAGAATCATACATATTAGCTAATCCCATAGTCATGCTCGTACAAATCATATTGAGATAAATTTACATTTTCCTAACAAACATTTGATCCTAAAAATCATGGACGACTCTTAGACGTTCCTCCATGAACAATGTCTCTGGCAGAACAGGACATTTTGCAATTACAGGTTACCATCTCCTCATTCTCACCTCATCTAATTCGTTTATTGCCTCTCTGATATAGAGATACGTCTAATCATTTAAAATAAACTTTTTTATTTTATCTGTTGTTATCTTATAAACTTGTAATCTTATCATCTTATATGCTTATCATGTAATCTCACTAGTATAAATAGAGTAGTCTTGCAGTCATTATGCAAGATATGAAATCCTTCTTCAGATACTTTTTATTTACTAACTAAATATCGGAACACGTCTCAACGATCAAACTTTGGTATCCTACGGCATCTTCTGTCCTTACAGTTTTCTCCTAACCTTCACATGAAAACCTTCAAAGCCTCCTCAACTCCATCTTCAAAGGGCATCAACACTAGACCAAGTGCATCACTTCATTGAAGCTCAATAATGTACAAATTTGACAGTGTTAAGGTTTGTAAAAATCTTAAAGATTGCTGTATCAGTTTCATAAAGTATCTTGACTAGTTTCATTAAAGTAAACTTTATAAAAGGGAAAATCTAAACCTGGATAAAGTTTTATTGCAAAAGACAATAAAAGAAAAGCAAGTACAAGAATTAGGAAAAAAAAAAAGAAGGAAAAAAGCTTAGTATATCAACGAAGAAAAGGTTGTTTCCAATCTCCTTTGCCCTTTGCGTTCCCTGCAGGCTAGCTTAGCTTTCAATGTATAACATGTATAAGAAATGTACATGGCAAAAAGTTAGCAGCACTGGTCCCATTAATCCGACCTGATTTGATCAATCAGTTCCAATCATTTTTTTGCGAACGAGAAATCCGATGAATTAATGTCGATTTCATGTTGCATTCCTGACGTCGGAGGTGCTGCAACCATCTGTGAAGAGCTAGATTCTTGAACTATCCTGTCTACCTCCCTCATTTCCAACTGTGATCTCTCATGAACATGATCACGAACCCCATGGTGGCGACGTGGAGAATGGAATGAGTCGAGATCCCATTGATCGGTCTCGATATCGGAATGCCTCGGAGGAGACAACGTGTGATAACTCTCGACGCTTCGAGGATAGTTATGCAGGAGATGAACAGGAGACATCCCATGTGTCGGAGTTGCAGGCCTGCTTGAAAATGGAGTTGTGTTCTCAGATTGTAGCTTGTTTTGCTTAGCGTGTTTCTTTGCAGTATTGTGCCAGTTTTTCAAAGCAGCGGCTACTCTATCGTTAAAGATTGTCGATCTCATGTTGGTTCCCATCTGTAAAGCAAAACAAAAACAGAAATTAAATCTAATTTTCTTCGTTATGCACGCAATTTTTAGCTTGATTTGTTTACTTTTTAGATTAAACATTGCAGTTAATCTTTTCTTGGCTATCTCCGTTCAATTAACATGGTATATGTTAGGTGGACTCGAAGGTGAATATCCAATCGATAGAGATACGTGTTTGACAATTGTATATTAGTTTTTAAAAAAAATTTCAAATATTTAGAGGATAATATTTTTATACCAATATTTAAATATGTGTTAAATATAAGTATCAAACAGTGTAGACTAAGACGGTCAACCCACTCATCCATGCCTGATTTATTATTTAATAACTGTAAATTATTTTTTATTTAAATTTAATTATAAAAATATATAAAAATATTAATATAAAATAAAATATTTTAATATTTTTAATAATAAAACAAGTTTATTGGCCGATTTAGGTTAGACCAAATACGGGTCTGAACAAAAAAATTTAAAAAATTTTAAACCGTTACCTGATTTATGAATACTTTTTATCATACTCAAACATTTTAGGAAAAAAAAAAAAGGTGGTATATAGATCATAATAAGAGAATGTCAAAAGTTCGTGAAAATTCTGTTGATTTTGTTTCTTACCTGGGTCACCAAAGCATAGAGAGGAAGAGTCACATAACTACAAAGAAACTGTATAATCACCCTGAAAGTTGCAAAATTTTTGCATTTTATCAGCAATATTATTCACTTTTTTAAATTAATAATTTTAGCTTAAAAAAGGTTGATGCCAATAGTTCGAAATGTTTTAAACTCACCCCATTGAGATTCTAATGATGACATCTTCAAGGTGCTCATGGTAGCAAGAATTTATGGTAAATTCATACTGAAAAAAAAGGATGAAAAACTACCTATCAGATAAGCTTATCAAACAGTTTCAATGGAAAATAAATACAGGAAAGACTACAGGTGTCGAGCCAAGCTCAGCAAGAAATTCGGCCTCGATTTGAAATTCAAGGCCCGTACTCGAATTCGACTCATTTGCCTAGAAGAAAGGTGAACTGATTTATAGGGTTAAATTCAATGTTGATTATTTACATTAAATTAAATTTAAATTAAGATTTTTAATTTAAATTAAAAATAAAAAAATTAAATTAAATTAAATTCATAAGTTATTCGAATTAGATATTAATATATTTATATTTAATTTGTTTAATAATTCGAATTATCTAAATTTTAGCTTATTTTAACAATAATCAAGTTAAATTCAAATTTTTATCAACTAAACTCGAGTAACTTGCGTATATATATCCTGCTTACACCCCCGGAGGAGGACTGAACTAGTAGGTTTGCTTACCGTGCTCCACACGAAAAAGGCCAGCTGAAATGCATTCTGCAGGGGAAATCATGAATCAATAAATAAGTTCAGCGCGATGACGATGACGACAACAACAACGACGATGAAACGTGTGTGGATTAAAGGAACAAATCGAAACAAACGAGGGGCAATTACCGTAAAGAGAACAAGGTGAATCAGAAAAAGAAGGAAGCGTGGGCGTTCGAACCAGAAGAGGTCATCGCCTGGTTGAACCACAGGTGCGCCCCTGACTACGTCCCCTCTCTCTTGAATCCTCAGTCCCATTTTTGTTATTATCATTTGTAGTTTGGCTCCAACCGTTAGGATTATCTGCAGGGTCTTAATTAGGTCCTATTTCTTGTTCACAAACCTAAATACAAGAAAAATATACGGCATTTATTGTACTTACAATTAAGGGGATAAAAGGTAGCCAGAAATAAGAGTACCATCCTGTCCATAGAGAGAAAGTTGTTAAAAATTAGATCAACAGCGTTGAACAAATCATATCAGATCCGTCGGACAGGTGACTTGTGCGATGGGTTACATATAAAAATTCAAAAATCTAATGAATCAATAAAAAATTAGTTTAATTAGTTAAAAAATAATTTTTTAATTAATTTTTTTTTGTAAGCGATAAGATTTAAACATTTAATATCTTAATTACACATTAAAAAATCATAATATTAAGCCAACTATATATATTTTTATTAACTAATTACTATAATTAGTATTTATTTAATATCAAAATCATATACTTACTATTTAATTTATTTTTTAATCAAACAATCCGACTCAACCGATGAATTAAAGACCAATCCAATTTTTACTGACTTATTTAAATTGGTTTGATCAACGATCCAATTTTTTTAGATAAATTTATCAGATCTTGGAATTTATAGCATATTTTTGGAAACTCATGGCAGTATTAAACTTAGTTTAAAGGCTGATGAAGTTGATTGTTAGGTCATGAAAGCCTTACCATGTGTATAGGCAAGCAAGAACAGCACAGCAATGAACCATATAATTGGACTGCAAATTGCAAATATCTAATAATTTAATGTAATGTTAAATAATAAAAGTGAAAAGAAATATTGATTTTACAAGCTTTAAAAGAGCTCTAACCTGATCCCAACCACCACTTTAAAATCCTCCTCCAATGATCTTTTTATGTATTTCTGAAAATCGAATTTTGTTTCGTTTTCAGGCGCTAAATGTGCCTGAAATCATAGTAAATTAAAGTTTGAATTAGTATCCGATTTTTTATTTGTTTAAATTATTTATATTTAACATCTATATTTGGTGCATATTGAAATGTGACTATAAGAAAAATTTATATATATTTTCATTTCAGACACTTATTTAAATTTGACATTTTCATTTAAATCCGAGTAACATTACCAATAGTGGAGAAATCCAAATTAGCATAGTGTGTATATGTATATAACATTCAATGACTTAGCTTACCATGATAAATCCATGCCTCAGTGTCAGGTAATCAACCTTTGTAACCGATCCAAAGAATTGTCTAAAGAAACACACCTGATAGTGAATAAAAAAATTAATTCAAAATTCAGAACCATAGAAATTTTACTCTTTGAATATTTTTACAAAGATTAAATTCTGGTTGATTTTAAATTGAATGATTAATTATTTAAAAAATTTAAAATGATAAAAAAAATTTAATATGAAAGTTATACGAATAGATAATAAGCTTGCACGTGAATTTAAATGTAAAATAGAAGTGCAAAATAAAAAATAATTAAAGCAACAACACCTAATCCGATAAATAATAAAACATTAGATAAAAAAATATTAAAAAATTTATTATTAAAATTCAAACTCTATAACTTTCAAACTAGATTACGAAAAATTTAAATCGAATCTTGAGAGTTAACTTATAAAATTAATAAAATATATAAGTTAGATTTAGATGTAGAGTGCTTACCATCCAAAGGGATAAGGTTGAACGACTCCAGAAGTTCAAATGTCTACGTCCAAATGAAGTCTCCCTTGCAAACCTAAACCTCTCAGGATCTGCATAAGAAAAGTCAACTTTATCATTTATGAAATTAATTTAAGTAAATAATAAACAAATAGTTATGATTAGCTTGGTGGGGATCCGGTAGAATTTTTTAGAGGTTGGAAATAAAGGTGTTTATAGGATTTTTTTTTCCTATTAAGATAGAGTCGGATTTAAATCGATTTAAAATTTTATATTAATATTAAAAATAAAAATAAAAATTATTTATATAAATATTTATAATTAAATTTAAATAAAAATAATTTTAAATTATATAAATAATATTTAAATTAAATTAACTCAGATAATTAAAATCTTTATAAATTTGATTCAATACAAATAAAAGAAATTACCCCACTATCAACAGGTCTGGTTGAAAACATACTTCATCACACTTGAACGAGAAAACAAAAATGAATAAAAAAAAAGGGCAAGCTCAGAGACTATAAAATATTATGCTAAATTATTGGGTTAAAGTCAAACTAATAAGGAAATCTCCGTAATAAGAAAAAGATTTGATTGACTTAAACAGTTGTAGTTGATTTGTTTGACTTTTATAGCATCACTGAGTTTGTCGTATTCAAACTTTTCTCCGATGACATATTAATTACATCCTTAACATCTTTAGTCTTTTAATCGAGATCTTATTATACTCAAATTTAAAATGGATATTAGATATTTTTATATTTTTATATAAATATATTTAATTTTTTATTTTTTTATATATTTAAAAGTTATATTTTTATTTATATTAAAATATACGTCGAATATAAATATTGATTATAAATATTTAAAAAAATAAAAAATTTAGGTAACATAAATTTTGAGAAATTTAATTAAAGCACCTTATGATTTTGAAGTTGAAAACTTACCATTATAATACTGATATTCAATTGTCTTTGTCTCATTCTCCCAGGCCTTCCATTTCCTCATCTGCAGTCCAATGAATTGTTAAGAGAAAAAAAAAAAAGTAGAAAATCGAAGACTGGGAAAGTTTCAAAAAAATTTAAAAATTTTCACTTATATCCTTTACCTTAGTTCTTCCCAAAGCATAGGTTATGATGCAGTAAATAATATGACAAACTGCTAACACAAAGATGAATATATGGAGCTGGTGGATACCATAGGCTGATACAAATGCAACTTTACCCTGAAATCAAAATATAGTTCTCAGTCAATTGGATATTGCAGTCTACTTTTATATTACCCAGATTAAAAGTGAGTATTGAATATGGGTATATATCTAGTATGAATGTGCTTAATTTTTAAAATTTTTTTTTATATATTTAAAATATTATATTTTTTTATTCATGTCTGAATATCTATCGGGCATAAGAGACAAACCCAGTTAAAAAATAAAAATTTTGAGTAATATAAGTCTCCTGAAATGAATCAACACGAGGAAACAGTTTTATTATATGAGCAACTTTATATCAATCTGCTTTTCTTCCAATAACCAAACTAAACTGTAATTGAACCCAGAATTCATATAGCCTCTCTTAAAGAGATAACATCCAACATGTATCCGTTCACCTTTCCTCGGACTACGTACTTTTCTTTGCAAACAAAAAAAAAACTAGTAACACAAGTAATTATCAGAAGAAATAAGTGGTAATCTTGCCTGTTCTTGACATTTGTCATATTTTGATGTTGCAAGACTGCGTCTAGGAATGTAAATGTTGTCATCATCATCTAAGAATTCAATAAGTTTTCTACCAGAATTTTCAGAATATTTTTTAGCCACAGCTTTCTTATCACATGGATGCCAAGTATTTGCTATGCTTGTTGGTATACAAATATCAGATATGTGACCTTGCAATACTGTTAGGAGTAAGGATATAAATCCCATAAGCATAAGCTCTACAAAAAGGGGAAAAAAAAAGTATTTGTTAGCTTTTTTTTATTACAGATTTTGTTTTTTTTTTTTTTAAGTTGAAAATGGATAAATATTAAAGCAAAATAGAAATAGAATTTAATTTATTAATTACCTGCTTTAACCTTCTCAAGTGCTTCATAAAGAGCAGTCTTGCGCCTTTTCTTAAACCACTGTGTAAAAGGGTATGCATTAATGTCATGCATAATCAACAAAAACTATGAAATTTTGAAAAATAAATTTTTAAATCTAACCATTAAATGGACAAATATGAGATATACTTCCTAATTGGAGCTAAACAGTTAGTTTTATGTTAACAAAGTTATTTATATAATTACTTTTTTAAAAAAATATTTAAGTAAAATTAGATCAAATTTTAATATTTACAATCATTTTTCTATCTTAGACTACGACTTTTTCTGTACCAAAATAAATATTCTTATTCTTCATACATTCCGTAAATCATTCTCTATGCTGGACTATGGCCTACTTTGTACTATAAAAATCCTTTATTCTCCGTATTATTCCTCAAGATCTAACTTTAACACCGGAAACTCTGGCCTTTGATTCAAGGTCTTAAAACCAAGTTTCTGCAGAGAAAACTCGGTTGCAAGTTTATCTGATTGCTAGAACTCAATTCCAAGTTCAAACGAAGCCTTGAAAATAGTATGTCCTTTTTCTTTTAGTTTTCAAACCAGATAGAAGTCAATAATTTTTGAATCAAAGTCAAGAAACTAACTAGTTTCTGAAAACATTGAAAAAAAACCCCCAAAATTTATACGAATAATGCTGTAATAAAAAAATTTTAAAAAAATAAGAATAACACTAACCTTCCCTAGGATGTGAATGGCATGTTCAATGAAGATTGAAATAACAATCAATACTAAACACACCACAGCAACTGCCCATGTTGGTGTTTCTTCTAATGAACGAGCTTTATTTGCTTCCGCCATTGGTATATAGTTTGCCAAAGCTTTTATGCAACGAAAACAACTTCAAATTATATATAATTCAACAATAACAAAAAAGAAAAAAGAAAGCAGCTTTCGTTCTCCAATTACTTTGTTCTAAAAACAAAGTGTTTTGTAAGTGGAAAAGGATGATGAAATCAAGTATAAGAAATAGAAAGTTCAATAGAATTTTTGTCAATGAAATGGAAGAGGAAATAATGGGTTATTTACGCAGTTGAGTCTGCATAAAATAAAAGATAAAGTCAAGGAATCATTACCAAAAGAGATGACTTTGACTTTTTCAAAGATGTGTTGCCTTGTGGACTCAATAACAACTCCCCAGCGTTTTGCCTAAGCCTAGCTTGATTGAGCAATAAATGACAAGAAGAATTACACATAAAAAAAAAACATAGACAATATTTGGCTAAGATTATTTACTTTCTTGTATTGAAATTTTTGGATGAAAGTAATTTTAAGTGGATAAATATATGGATTTATATTTGATGTCACGGTGTATAAAGTAATGAATTAGATAATATCATTTTATAAATAAAATAAAATAATTTATATTTATTTATAAAAATTTTTAATAAAATGATACCGTTTGATTAATTTATTAAATATAAACTCAAATTTATTTACTCACAAAAATAAAAGTAAAATAACTATATAATTTTAAATCTCAAAAGTCCTTACATGTCATCCGAAGCCATTAACTTACTCTTTAAATGCATCGTATTGATGAAATAAGACTAAAATATTAAAAGTTAAAGGATTTTATTTTTCTTAAATAAACCTACTACGAAGATTGATTTATGTTTTTTAAGTGTAAATTAAAAGTTATACGTTGTTTTATGTATAATAAAAGTAAAATTTAAATAAAGATACAAATTTATTATTATTTTAGATGTAAAATAATATTTTAATGACTGACCTTGATTTAAAAAAGATAAAGCTTAACGTATCTAAATTTAAATGGAATGAAATTGTGTTATTGAATTAGTGTTTAATGCAATCATTTTTTTTATAAAACAGGTTTTACGTAAATTAACCCATACTTTTTTAAAGTCCATTATATAGGCATCGGTTAAGAATTACTTTAAGGAAAAAATGTTAACTAATGTCAAATAACATTGGTTAAAAAACTATTAAAGGAAAGAAA
>JBBYHK010413281.1:0-22680 GCA_038382065.1 Adansonia grandidieri
GAATTTTTAAGGAAAATTGGAAATATCAATTATTCTTTAAAATGTCTTGAATAACGATGATTAGTAGGATATTGTTAAAAGAAATGTGGTGTCTTAAAAATCACTTTGCATAGATGAGTTTTTGTAAAACTAATCATTCACAAATAACTGCTAAATTTTTCATTTCCTGAAAAAGCAAACGAAGAAAAATGGAAAAAAAAATTCAAAATTAATTTATGTGTATTGCATTTTTCATTTTTGTTTGCATCATTTGCATTCATGAGAATCATAAATATGAATGTGAATCTTAAATGATGAAACTTTAAGGAATTAACAAATAATGATTCTAGTAAAACTTTGAGGTGAGAAGATTGCTTTAAATACTAGCAAAAGCATGGACGTATTTAGTGAGACTTTTTAATATAAAAGTTTTATTCGTTTAAAAAATATATATGTTTTTATAAAAGAAGAAAATGTTCTTTTTTAAAATATAATTTTTATTAAAATAAATTACGAGAATCATTTTTAAATATAAATATTAATATTAAGACCATTTTATTAAAGAAAAAATAACATATGATTAATTGGTATTATTTTCTCAAATGACTGCTGTGCACCTTCGATATGAAAGTATCTTGGTCACTCTAAAGGACTTGGTTTTATGATGAATTACTAAAATGTCCCCAAGGTATACCTTTAACGTGAAAGTATCTTATTAGCCCTAAAGGACTCGATATCATCATGAAGGGATGAGCCTATGCTTAATATGCACCTTCAACATGATAGTATCCTAGTGACCCTAAAGAACCCGATTCTAAGGTAAATTAGTAAAAAACCTTTAATTTATACGTTCGACATGAAAGTATCCTGATAATTCTAAAAGACCTGATGATATGAATTGAAAATAATACCCTTGTTGGGGAACTGAGATATCAAGTATGACCTAAAATGTAAAATTGCTAATAGGTCCCTAGATTTCTCAAAATTGCACTTTGACCTCAAAGTGACTGAAAATGCTAGAAATGTTCCTAACATGCCAAAAATACCCTAGATGGGTAATTTGACATCGAAGTGATTCATTTAACCTAACATACAAGTCTTTATTAAATGACTCCAAACTTTTCTAACTTTTCAATTTAATCCCTATATGAAATAAAATGCATAAACAAACATCAAAAACATCAAAATCAACATGGAAAATTTATCGAAAATCACTAGAATCATTTGGCAAAGTACCTTTGGCCTTGGAATAAGTTTTTAAAATTTTGCACATTAACCTCCAAAATTTCTAAAATTGCAAAAAAAAAAAAAAAAAAAACTCTAAAAGGCTAAAAATATAGGATTACACTTAAACATGTTAAAATATGAATGAAAACACCCCTAAGGGTTCGATAAAGCATTCTACCAAGCTTGGACGCCTTGGAAAAATTTTTGCACTTTTGCAATTTGGTCTTTATATTTTCCGTAATTATAAAATGGCCTTAAAAAGCCAAAAATCACTTCACTAAATAACCTCTACAAGCTCGAAAACACCCATTTAATTCCTAAAAAATTTTTGGGAAAATTAATTTTAGGCCTCACAACTTCTAATCATTACAAAAAAGTCCTAAATGCAATCAAAACAAACATGAAAATTTATCCAAAGGAACCGTGATATTCGACCTTCATTAAAAAAACAAGAATAATTTTTTTTTCTCAACATAGCTTCATGAATAACAAAATAAATATATACCCTAGTTTCTTCCAAGCTCAAATATGCATGAAATCATGAAAAATGAATACATTAACGTACTTTATCAACAATCTAGATGAAAATACCAAGGACAATACCACAAAATTATGTACATACTAAGGTGATATCATCTCCACAAAGAAATATATATTTTCTTGATGAAAATCAAATTATTATTAAGAAAAATAAAATCTAACAAATAAATTAAGAAAAATAAAATCTAACAAATAAATCAAACCAATTACCTTGGCCGAATTTCCATTTTTTTCTTTTTATTTTGATTTTATCCTTTGGTTGATATTTTATTTATATAAGGATTACTCAAATTTTTTTGTCTTTTTGTCTTAATCACCATGTATGAGTCATAACCTAATCCCATAGGTTTCATCATGATTTAGATAAGTTTAACCTAATGGAATAATTAGGATTAGATTAAATTAGTTAAGGAAAAATTCAATTTCAACCAAATTAATTCTCATGTAAATAAATTATCAATTTTTAAAATTAAAATAAACAAAAACAAAATTTTTTAGATGAAGAAATAAATAAAATAAATAAAACTATAATTGAAAAAAAATCTTAATTGGAAATTCCATGATTAAATTTTATCAAATTAAAGTTATGTATTCAAGAAAAATTTTCACATTTTAAATTCAATTAGGAATTTAATTAAGTGGGAGGTCCAACTTAATATCTATATAAAAATTTTTATCCAAAAATTAATAAAAAATTTTAGAGAGAGAAAAAGTTATTAGGCTTTGTTGGAAATTCTAAATGGGCTTGTTGAAAAATCAAAATAGACTTGTTGGGCTTGTAGGAAAACAAAAATGGGTTTATTGGGCTTGTTGGAGAATTTATGGACTTTAAGGCCCATTAATTAAATTTGAATGTATTGAGCCTATGAAATGGAAAATTTTTCTTGGTCCATAAAAATAAATAAAATAAATGAGAGAATATATAATGTGTGAAAACTCAAATAAAAATTTCCATAAAAAGATTCAAAGTGGAGAAAACGAATTAAAAAGACTTTTTATGAAATTGGAAGAAAAATGTCTGAAAACAAGAAAATTCTAAAAGATGGGGGCCTAAAAAGAAATTTAATGGACTATTTAAAACATTAATCAACAAAAAAAAAAGGATGAAAACCGAAAGTCTGAAGTAAGTTTTATTCAAAAATTTCACGAGTTGGAAACTTGTTGTGCTATTAAAAATTCAAAATGAATAAATAAATTTGACAACTCGACACCTTATGGTATAAAAAGCCAACATAGATATTTTCTTGAGCATTTTAAATTTTTTGAAGTAAGTATCGACATAAGTACTACGCAAGTATCGATGAAAATATATAATGCTTAACTCCAAAAATTTCACAAAAAATCTCAAAAAATCCCTAAAAATAATAAATTTGACCATGATATCATATCTAAAATTAAATTTCAAAATGTGACACAAAAGTATTAAAAAATAATTTTTCCTTTGTATTCATCTTTTTTATCTGAGCTTTGTTTTTTATGACCTTTGAAATTGTATTTTTTTGTCACGTGCATGAATAGCCATTTAGGCATGAATAAATAGGTCTTGAAAATGCCCAGTGTGCCTGAAGGATGTCGACTCCCAGTGGGGCAGTTGCTAGGTTCTTAATCTTAGATATTTCAAATTGTTGAAGGAAGGGTTCAAACGAAATTAGGTGTCTAAAACTACCTCTTTTTAGCCATTGCTGAAAATCAAGAACAGGGCAAAGCCATAGATAACTTTTCGGTCAAGCAGTAAAGTCTTAAAAAATAAATTTAAATGAATTTGTGGTGAAACAAAAAAGTTCTAGTAGGAGATTTGAAATCAAAAAAAGAATGGCCAAGGGTGAAACCTTATGCCAAACATGTAACCAGGGAGAAACCTAAGTAAAAAAAAATTGACTAAGGCAAAACCATGACAATCAATAGAGGTGATAAGGTAGAACCTAAGTCGAAAGAGTTGAATCTAAGTTGAAAAGATTAACTAGGTTGAAACCTAAGTTAAAGGGGTTGACCAAGGTGAAACCATAACAGCCAAAGAGGCTACCACGGTGAACCTTAAGTTGAAGGGGTTGATTAAGGCAAAACCTTAGTCAAAAGGGCTAACCAGGGTAAAACCATAATAACCAAAGGAGGTTACCAAGGCAAAATCTAAATTGAAAGGGCTGACCAAGATGATACTGTGATAGTTAAGGGGATGACCAAGGTAAAACCTAAGTCATGGTGAAAAATTTAACCTGGGCAAAACCATGATAATAAAAAAAACTAGGATGAAATCTAACTTGAAAGATTTGACTAGGGTGAAACCATAATACTCAAATGAAATAACCGAGGTGAAGCCTAAGTTGAAAGAGTTGATCAAGGCAAAACCATGACATTCAAAGAGGTGACCAAGGTGAAACTTGAAAGGGTTAACTAGGGTGAAACCATCATAGTCAAAAAAGTGACCATGCAAAACATAAGTGAAGACAAAAAATTTAACCAAAGCAAAACCATGATAGTTAAAGCAAAGACCGTAGTGAAACCTTAGTCAAATGGATTGACTAACGTAAAACCATGATAGTTAAAAAGGATGGGCCAAATACACTAGGCTTACAATGTGGCTAGCTACGTTGAACTTTTATATGCTAGCGTAAATTTTGACAGGGATAAAACCATCAGTGAATTTTAGGTTTACAAATTTTATTGCAAATTTTAATTGGGATCAAATAATTAGCTACTTTTAGACTTTCAAACTTTAATGCCAATTTTAACTAGGATGAAACCATCAACTACTTTTGGGCTTTTTTATTTTAATACCAATTTCAACTAGAACAAAACCATTAGCTACTCTTGGGCTTTCTTATTTTAATGCCAAATTCAATTGGGATGAAACTATCAGCTACTTTTGGGCTTTCTCATTTTAATGTCAATTTTAATTGGGATGAAACCAATCAGCTACTCTTAGGCTTTTTGGTTTTAATGAAAATTTCAATTGGGATGAAATCATCGCTACTCTTAGGCTTTTTGGTTTGGAAACTTGTAAATGTCTTTCATGGGAATTTGAAGGATGTGAACACTTCTTGAAGCGAATGCTAAGAGTTATGCGTGATGCAAATGTCTCTTAAAGTGATGCAAATTAGATGCAGACATAAGTATGTAATGTCTTTTTGAACAAATGCAATATTTTATGCTACATGAATTAAATATCATAAAAACAATTACTATTAAGAATTTAAATTGCTAAAGGGCAAGCTCATATTTGCACCATGAAATCTTTTTCTAATCTTAACTTTAAGAACCTAAGAATTCTTTAATTTTTCCTGAAAGGTTACTAAATTTTGAATTAATATTTATCAACTCAAAGATACAACTTTATGCAGTTGGATAAGAGTCAACATTTCATTGCTTGAAGCACAGTTAGAAACTCTTGTTGAAATTATAAAAACTAACAAAATTCATCTAATTTTTAGGATTTACTAAATGATCCCACGTTTTCTTTTAACCTAAGAAGGGATTTACTTGATCAAAATTTATGAAAATTGTGAAATAGTTTTGAACATGGATTTTCCATTATCAAGGGCAATGGACATGTCATCTTTACTTTTTGGAAATATGGTTGACGAACACCATTTGGAGATCTTTTGAATGAGATGAGAAAATAAATTTAAAAGCATAAATGGGCTAACATTGCTAAAATTTGATTTGAAGAAATTTATACAACAAATTCGAGGTTCATCATGACCAAGTTTAAGTGGATTTTCTTTATATGAGAATTCTTTAAGATACGAACAATCAAGTTACAACGTTCATTTAATCCTTTAATGCAATAGCTCGACAGGTGTTTACTGACTATGCTAGTAAATGCCAAGTCTTAAAAGGGTTAATTTGGACGGCTTTTTAGAAGCAATAATTCCTAAGTTATGGTATAAAAGCTTTGAAATATTGACTTGAAAGGAATCAATATTTGGGAATTTGATTCAACCTTTTGCTACTATTATGAAATTTCCAAAGGTTTGGAATATTTTTAGATTAGCATGGAAGAGTTCTTTTCCTTTACTAACTACCTTTGTTGGTTTAGGTGCGATTCTAAAGCCTTTGAGTTTATTCTAAACTGTCATTTTGAGTTTACACCCCTAGAACTTTATTCATTTTTCTCTTTTTCATTTCTTTTTCTTCTTTTCTTTTCTTGTCTTTTTTTTCTTTCTTTTTTTTTTTCTTTTTTTCCTTTCTAATTGATTGCCCCTTCATATTCTTAAGGACTCAAAATTCATCCAAAAAATGGAATTTTCTAAGAGCTTCCCAAGAATGGCTCAATAGCTCGAAAAGTTATGTTTGATCAAAATGGTCTTTGTAGGTATGTAACTTAGGCTATGGTTCACAGTTTAGGAAGAAAAGGATAGATAGGCCTAAATCAAGTGTTTAACAGTAATTGGATCAAGGATTATTTCTCTTCATAAGGAAATCAATCTGGCATGTTTTTCAAGATAAAACACATATTTGTCTCTTTATTTTTCTCAGTTTTCATTTTTCTTTGTTTCTCTCTACTTATTTCTTTATCTGATTTTCTCCATTCTTTATTTTAAATGAACTTGAGATTTATATTTTAATCAGTCTTTAATTTTGCCTTGTGACAACAAAATTGTTCTTCTTGTAACTTCAGAATGGGATTTACTTTCCTTGATTTTGAAGCTTTTTTTATGTTAGCACCCCAATATGGAAGGTGATCTTTGATTTGGGTTTTTAGAAAAATAATTTATCAGGCTCAAAAGGGACTGCAAAGGGAATAATTTTTATTTTTGTGAAAAGATGGAAAAAGAAGACCATTTTTCATTTTAAACAAAACCATTTGAATTTATGGGTATTTCCTTAAGAAAATGGATAGTTTTTTTTTTTTAAGTTATTTTCAATAACTTAGTAACATGATGTTACACTCAATTTTTCTTCTTAAAAAATTTTGTTCTTCTATTTTTTTCTTTTTGATTCTTTTCAACTTTTAAGCTCAATGTATGCCTCTTAACATTATCAGCTCTGTAGCTACCAATAAATCTTGGTTTTGGTTTGCCCTTCAAGAAAGAAATCAAGCATTGGATTGAAGTGGTTTTATCCCATAAGAAAATGTGTTTTTGATTTATGTTTGTTCCTATTATTCCTAAATCTAGGATTTGAAGAACTGTCATGCAAGTTATGGTAGAAATTAACTAAATTAATTTGGGAGATCTATAAATACCATCATTACTTCAACACATGTTAAACTATTAGCATCTGAACCTTTCAGGAGCAGAACTTGTTTGTTTGACCATTAAAGAATCCAAAAAGAAAGGTTTAGGTGTGAAAAGTCTACAATTGTATGTCTAGAACAATCATTTAGATGAAGGTGAAGGATCTTGCTGAAAGAATCTAATCTAATGGTGATCACTTACCGAGTCAAAGCCCTTTTATTTAAAAAAAATGCATTACCCTAGATACTAGGAATAAAAGTTCATGGCCTATGACGGAATGCACAATGCTCATTAACCCTCATTCAATTTGAACCAAAGTTCAAAGTTCAAAGTTTCTAAAAGAAGGGTACAAAGTTTTAAAGTCAAGATAGAAACTACCCTTGATTGGCATTCTATCATAAGGTCAATGACCCTTAGGTTAATCTTCCCTAATAAGCATCCACTAGCTTCTAGAATTTTACCAAGTTGACATCTCTAAAGGCTTGTACATTGCACTTGATTGCATTGCAGTCTTCGTGGCCTTCTATTGCTTGGTGATACTCGTATCTGATGCTAGGATTATACTATTATGGGTAAGAAAGTCTCCTAGGCTTTGCTAGAACAACGAAGATTATCTGACTTTGAACATGTAAAAGAAAGAGCTTAGTGTAAGAAATGGGTGAGGCATGGTGCACCTATATCCTCTTTCTTTTCTACTTATAAGAATCATTTGAATTGTCTCTCAAGTCCATTCGCATTTCAGAACTCTGAGGCAAAAAATTTTATGTAAAGGATCGCATAGTATGAGGGTAAGCCTATCATGATTGTTAAGTAATAAAAGTTTGGGATAAAGATATAGTATGAATGGATTTCCATGCTTTCTTGACTTTCTATAGTCCTGGCTTCCATCGACTATAACTCGTTGCCATTTATTGATAGGACCACTTTCTCATCCATGTACACTACCTAATTGGTATCCATGATCTTTTCAGTTTTTATGCCATATTCAATTCTCTCCAAAGCAAACAAAATGTCTGCAAACTCAAAGAAAACATTCTCGACCAACTTATCATAAAACGGGTGTAGTAGAGTATACAGGAAATGAATGTGTATTTCCTTATTAGTGAGGAATGGTCAGATGTGTGAGGCTACATTTTTCTACTGTAGATTTACTCTCTATAACATTGATTATGTTTTGAAGGGTTCCATGATTCACAGCCATTTCTAACCTGTACTCATGTTATCACAAAAATAATCAAGCCAAATTCTTTCATTTGCACATATGACCTTTTACTACTGGGGAATACCATTCTAATGCTATCATGGTCAAGCTTTCAAGAAAAATCTAGATAAGTAGCTTCTCATCTTCGATATGCCTAGCTATTTTGTGGCAATATGTTGTCAAATGCCTTAAGACATATGAATCCTTTATTTTTTTTAAATTTGAAATTTTAAACTTTAGCGGGATAATTAGATCTAACACTAAGAATTTTTTTCATATCTTCAAATCCTTCTTTACTTTTAATAGCCTAGATTATTTCTCTCTAATTAGTCAAACCTGTGTTGCATCTTTGGGCTTTGTACCATTTTTGACAAGCCCTTCTATGGAAGTTTTGCTTAAGAATTCCAACCTGGCTCGTAAAGCTCATCTTATGATATGAGACTATTTCCAAATTTTTTTGGTCAAAGCTTTGATTTTGGTAGACCTTTCTTCCATAACTCCTTTCTTTTTTTTTTTTTACTTCCTTGAATGGTTTGGAATATTCAAGGCTTTCATTTCTCTTCCTTGTTTTGGACTAGTTCCAATCCATCTTGTCGAGTAGTATCTTTCATCTAGTGATTCTGTGTTATTACACCTGAAAAATGAAAAAGAACTTAAATTAGTTTGTCTGAATATACATGTGCTTTGTCAACATCAATCTTTATCATCATCCTTGTGTGGATGTCAATAAATAGAAAAATAGGTGTATGCATAAATAAATGAATGAATGAGGCAAAATCAGCTAAAATAAATTGGATGTCAAGCAATTATCTAAGTATCAGATGTGAAGATTATTGTAGTGGTAAGAATCCAAAGAGTTCGAATCGTGGTTCAACACTATTGTTTCATCAATCGAAACTCTTTGATTCGATTATCCATTATTGGCATACAAAACCATATTTACAAGTTTCATATAGCAGAGGTAACAAAAGGATTGCTCTTATAAACACTTCATTTTCCTAGCTGTGTTAATGCTTCTAGGAAATCTTTGCAAGTCCCAATAATTCCTTTTAAACCCTATATTTGTAAAGCCTACCAAGTAGCCAAGAGGTTATCTTTGTACTCACTTCATTGGCCATCACTCTAATTTTTGACAAAAAATTTCCTTCTGTCATTTTCAAGTTTGGTTATTGAATTCCCATAAGATCTTGGCTTTATTTCCTTCAAAACTCGGCATTCCTAGCAGGTGAAGTCCCTAACTTTGTTTTTCAACTAATCATAATATTTTATTTAGTTACCTCAATTACCAAAGTGATAGTTGCAATGTTTATTGGCATTGTAATCACATGGGTATAGAGGTTTTAGCTGTTCGATCTGCAAAGGCATCAAAAATTTGAATAAGCTACAGTAGCTATTGAGCATAAGTGATGGGAATCAAATCGACTTGATTCTAAACTTGATTGTTTTCCCACCCACTTAGGGTAAATATTTTAGAAATAATTTGGTAGTCAGTCTCCCCTAGTCCAGTTCCTACTTGGAACTTTAAAATTCCTGCTTCCATAAGGTTTTCCATTTTGTTTTTGAATTGAGTACAGTCCTTAATAATGCCTCCAAATTCTAGCATGATACCCATAATAGGCTCAAGGATTATACCTTTTCTATGAGATTTTTTGGGATTTAATGTAAATAGGTGCTACCATTTGACCTTAGAGCAAAAGAAGGTACATATCTTTATAAGTTAGTGGGATTGAATCAAATCAGAGTTTTTTCTAATTTCCCTATAATTTCTTGTTCGTATCAGAAATTGAGCATGATCAAGGAATAATGAAATGTTGATGAGGATTTACTTTGATTTGCAGTGATGGGAGATTACACATGTTCTCTTCATTTATTTGAATAGGCCATGGATTAAAATCTTCACCTAGCAATATGCTTCATCCAGTCGTTTATTTGTTGAGTGCATATGGTTGAATTAAGAGCAATAGTGACAATGACTCTCAGGGATAATCCTTCTGCATTTATCTCGATCCCTCATCTTTTCTATCAACTTTGAAATTTGTCCTTTTATTTCTTGCACATCTAGCCTAACTTTTCCAATAGTTTTTTCCAGAGCACTAAGTCGTCCTTCCAACTGACTTGTCAAGGTCATGCCAATTGACCTATTATAGATGATAGCATTTATTTTGCAAATTCCATTTCAAGAATGCTAAACAGGTTTGTAAGCTATCTTTTCATCCCACAAACTTTGTATTTGAACTCTTGGGTGGACTCTGATGTCCTAATTTTTGTCTCTAAATTGTTACCTATGTCTTAGTCTTTTCAATGCAATAAATGGAAATAGATTTAGCAACTCATGGAAATTATGAATGCATGAGTAAACAAACAAATGAATATGTGAACCTTGTGAATGTGAAAATGTGAAAAATGCTTGAATGAATTTATAAGTCTTCCTGGGATATAGATGTCGTGTAAAGAATTTGAAAAGGAAAAATCCTAACACTATTTTTCTCTCTTTTTCATTAGGAAACTTGAAAGCCTTAAAAATTTGATCAATCTGATTTTGATTTTTTTTTTAATTTTTGCTTTTTTTCTTGTTTTTCCTTTCTTTTCTTTGTTAAGCTTTTTGTTTTTTACTTTTTTTTTTCATTTTATTTTTGACTTCTTTTTCTAGAAAAAAAAGGTTCATATTTTCTCTTTTTGCAATTTAAAAAAGAGTACTTAAAGTTTATATTTTCAACCATGGAGTTTTTTATTAAAAGTAAGATAGCAACTACCTAAAATTGCCCCAAGAAAATTCACCAAAGCATAAAATATAAAATTTATCATGGCAATGTGATGTGCACTTATCGCTATCAATTAAATCAAATTATAAGAGCAATAGGTTAGAAGTATTCCCCAATGTGTACCTGATTCGATAACCTTTAATATTGGTATGGTTCTAGCTAGGTGAGGCCCTTTCATTACATGAAGTTCGTGTTGGACATCTAAATAAGTTCTCAAAGTGTTCTCCAAGCCTATAATAGACTGAGAAGGTACCCTAATCATTGCCCATTGCGGGTTTTTGTTGTAAAAGGTCCAATTCAAGTGGGAATATCTTCAGTGCCCACAATAAGGCCAACACCTTAGGCAAGCGTAGGAATTTACGCTTGGTATTTTTTTTCACTAGCCCAAACGGAGACTAACACCTCAAAAGGTAGAGGTATTTCATCTTTTCATAAACTTTTGGGTAGCCTATGCCCTTTTTATTCCTAGAAGAGAGTTTAATAGCATGCATGCGTGCAGTGTATGTAAAGGAATTATTCTTTCAAAACTAATAAAACTCCCATCCTAATTTCCCCATAAAACATATAAAAATAAATAGACAAATAAAAAAGATTAGTGAAAAATATAAACAATATATACGAGAATTTCCATACAAACATAAAAAAAGATGAAAAAATATGTTTTCTTAAATACAGGGAATTATCGTTAAATGTTGGTTGAAACTAAATTAATCAAAATTTTAGTTATCACATATTTAATTTTAGGCTTGACTCTTTAACTGGTCCTCGTTGGAGTTGCCAAGTTGTCACAACATGGCTGAGATGCAAATCCCAATCTACTAGACTTAAAGGTAGATGAATCTTCATTCCTATGTATATATATATATATATATATCATTATTTTTTTTCCTTTTTGGCGACCGAGTCATCGAGATGAATCATTCACTCTACTTAAACCTAAATGGTAATTCAAAACGACCATATGTCTTGGAGTCTCCACCAATTTGTTTTAGCTAGGTGAGATTAGTCACCTACGGGAGCTTGTATCTTAAGGGTTATGAAATCTTCGAAAACAAATCCAAGGTCTACGTTCATTCCAGAGATCACGTGAAAAAGTTCGAGAGTTAGTCACAATCACAAGGATCGATCCCTCTCATGATGCTTGCAAATTAGTACCTCTCAACTACATGTTAACATAAAATCTCAATTTTTATTTGGTTTCAAAATCTAATATTTAATTGTAATTCTCTTATTTCAAAATTTTTTAAACTAACTTTATTATTATATTTGAGAAAATCTAGTTTCTAACTTTTTTTAAACATCAAAATATCTTCCACATTCTACCGAAGGATCGAAGGAATACCAAAGATTTTATTTCATAAAATTCAAAATTTTCTAATTTTACCTGTTTTAAAAAGGATATCTCATTATTAAAATAATCTGTAAAAGCTCTTCCTTATGCTGGGAGATATTCTACATGTCAAATTAGAAGGATTACATTGTTAAAAATTAAAAGCTATGTATTCAAAAAACAAAATTTTACATGATAAACTCAAATGTCCAATTGAATATCCTTATCAAAATTTTTGACCCAAATGAATTAATAAAAATTTTAGAGATAAAAATTTAGTAGGCTTTATTGGAAAATCTAAATAGGCTTGTTGGGCTTATTGAAAATTTTGGATGGGCTTGTTAAAAAATCAAAATAGGCTTTTTGGGCTTGTTGGAAAACAAAAATGGGCTTATTGGCTTGATGGAGAATTTATGGGCTTTATGGCCCCTTAGTTTAATATGAAAGTCTTAAGCCCATGAAATGGAAAATTTTTCTTAGCCTATAAAAATAAATAAACTAAATGAGAAAATATTTAATATGTGAAAACTCAAATAAAAATTTCCATTAGGATTCCAGGTGAAGAAAATCAATTAAAAAGACCATTTACGAAAATTTAGAAGAAAAATGTCCAAACACTAGAAAATTCTAAAATATAAGGGCCAAAGAGAAATTTAATGACTAATTAAACATTTATCAATAAGAAATTAATAAGGAATGAAAACTGGAAATCTGAAGTAAGTTTTACTAAAAAATTTCTTGAGCTGGAGGCTTGCGGTACTATAAAAATTCAAAATGATTAAATAAATTTAACAACATGATACCATGTGGTATAAAATGCCAACACGCATTTTTTCTTCAACATTTTAGATTTTTCAAAGTAATCGGCATAAATACTACACAGGTATTAGTAAAAATTTACAACAGTCGACTCTCAAAATTTCATAAAAAAACTCTTGAAAAATCTTAAAAAATAAAAAATTGGATTGTGATAGCATATCTAAAATTAAATTTCAAAATTCAACAAAAAGTTATTTAAAAACTATTTTTTCTTAATATTCGTCCCTTTTTATATGAGATTTTGTTCTCTATAACCTTTGAAATTGCACTTTTTCTGTCACGTGCACGAATAGCCATTTAGGCATGAATAAATAGGTCTTGAAAATGCCTAATCTGTAGCATAAGGGCACTAGCTAGGTTCTAAACCTCGAACATTTCAAACTGTCAAAACAAAAGCCCCAAACCAAGTAACACAAGCAAATTGGTTCCTCTAATTTTCCTTAGCGAGAAAATATAAATAGCTATGATCTTTGCTTGCTCTTCCTTGGGTATAATTATCTCTTCATCATTTTGTTTATGGATTTATTAGAGGAAGAATTAACATAAACCCACAAAAAATGATGCTAAAAGCTTAGGTATTTTCTTTTAAGCCAATGCTAAGCTAAGTTTTTCTTCATAGTTTCTAGAATTTTGAGAGTTTACTTAAAAGCTAATTTTTTTTTCCTTTTTCCCCTACTTTTTATGGTTTTAAAGCTTTTCGACATGTGCCTATAAATAGTTGTTTTGTTTTTGGTTCATTATCTTGATGGTTTAATTCTATTAAAATCTGTTTATGAACCATTCATTGATTTTTAGCAAGACCCACCTCCTAGCCTACTAGTTTGAATCAAGGTAAATATTATATTAAAGAAGTGAGAGTCTAACTTTTGTATCATTTCATTACTGGTGCTATTTTGCTATTGTATTGTTGCAACGTACCCCTCAACAACAAGAGATATGACTTATTAAAAAATATTCACAATTGGATTTAGGTGTGATAGGGTGAGAAACGAGTGTTTCTTGTTATTTGTGATAGGAAAGGTCATTAGATGAATCGCTCATCAAATTGACTTTTGAAGGCTACCTTGAAGTTGCTGAAAACTTAGATTCGCCATCTAACATTTGGGTTCCCTGTGAATGGACACGTATTAAAATCGATACTCCAAGTTATGAAACTCTAAAGTCTGATTTTATGGTTTACTTATAATAAAGTTTCATAGAAAGGTCTAGGAGTTGATCATGCATGGGAAAAGATTAGCACCCTATGACGCCCTAAATCCGTACTCTCTAGCCATAAACAGTGAAAAAAATACCTTATTTTTATAAACTGTAAGAAAAACCATGCTTAAAGACCTAAGTTGAGGGTGTTTTTAAACTTTCCACATATATAATAGAGAACATCAAGGTGCCATGCGCAATATCCTCCACTCCTATTAGCTGGAACAACTAAAACAATGGATCAAATTGCTTTTTTGCAAGCTGCAATGCTAGAAATTCCAAGCTACCTTAAACAAATTAAATTTGGTCATGATAATATCCCCATTCCCTAGCTATTTAGGCCTCAAGAATAAAATAACCCAATTTCAAGTCTAATGACAATACATGACAAAAATTTAAATGATTTTCATAACAGAACATGTAGACAGACTTGTGTTTTAAACCAATATTGCAAAAATAAGAAAATGCCATGAATCACAAAAATAGCCCAATGTATTGTATCAATATACTGGGCATTTTTGCCTAATTGTATCGATACATTTAGGAAACATCTCGATATAATCGCCCATGTATTGATACATTTTTTATATGTATCTATATTTTTTGGTCAAAAAATCATAACTTAGCTATTGTCAAGCCCTATATCGATACATTGGGCAAAGGTATCGATACATCACCTTTTTGGTATCGATATAACCTAAGATTCCTCAAATTGGTGAGTTGGTAACCACATATAAAGACATTAAATGTATCAAAACATTAAGGCCGTGTATCGATACAATTAGTTGAAAAGGCATTCTTTGCTTAGCTTTGGTTCCTCGAACACCTTACCTTGGCTCGAAATGATGGAGGATAAATTCGTGCTTTCCTATTTAACCTTATGTCGTAATGCATTAAGACAAGAATCATACAGCACCAGATTCAAAATTGGTGGATCTTTTGTTTCTCTTTTTTTTTTTTCATTCATATTAGGGATTGAGTAACCCAGTGAATTGCTCACCTAACGTAACCCTAAATAGTCATTATAAAATGACTGTTTAACTTGGAGTTGCCTTAAATCTAGTTTTGGCTTAGTGAGATTGGTCATCTATAGAAGTTTGTATTTTGAGGGTTACAAAACCCTTGAAAATAAACTTTGAGGTCTACATTAATTCTAGAGATTCACCTGAAAGGGTTTGAAAGTTGATAACAATCACAACTAAGGATCAATCTATTTCATGATGCCCTAAAATTAGTACTTTTTAATTATGTGTTAACTTCAAATCTTATTTTTAATTCAATTTTGGTTATCGATATTTAATCATAATTCTCATATTTCAAAAAAATTTATTATTTCATTCATTAATATATTGGGTTTGAAAATATTTTCAAAATCCATATATTGGGTTTGGTTATCGATATGTAATACAAGAAAGTATCCCGATGACTCTAAATGACTCTAAAAATGACTAAGATACCCTGAAGTACTCCTTTAACAGGAAAGTATCTTTGTAACCATAAAGGTAACATGAAATGACTAACCTAACCCTAAAGTGCACCTTTAACATGAAAGCATCTAGTGATCCTAAAGAACTTGACTTTAAAGTAAGATTACTAAAATGCTATCTAAAGTATATGTGTGACATGAATGTTCTACGTGGAAAATGCTATCTAAAGTATATGTGTGACATGAAAGTTCTACGTGGCGCCTATGGGACTCAATTTTAATAGAATTTGAGTTAAGATGCCTTAATTTGGTAACTTAAAATTAAATTAACCTAAATGATGAAAATTTCTAATAGTCCTTAAAATTTTTAAATTTACAGTTTGCCCCCTAAAGGGTTTAAAAATGCATGAAATTGACTATTATACCCTAGATGGGTAATTTCACGTTGAGAATAACCTAAATAAGCTAAAAATGGAAAATTTTGCCAAAAAGTTTCAAATTTCCTAAAATAAAAAAAAAAACCCTAAATGGCATAAATGCTAAAAATACGTCTAATTGACCAAAATACCTTAATGGGTAATTATGTAGTGGAAATTACCCTAATAGCCCTAGTATATGAGGTTTTACTAAAAATTCCTTAAACTTACTAAAATTGCAAAAAAAAAGTCTCTACATGGTTAGAAATGCATAGAAAGCAACAAAGCAAGTTAAAATTGCATGAAAAGTCCCCTTATGGGTCTTATCAATATTTGGCCAAAAATCTATGGCTTTAAAGATTTTTAAAAATTTGCAATTTGATCCCAAAAAAGAGAAATCTTGCTAAAAAAAGCCTATACCATACGGCTAAGGCTTAAAAGTACGTTTAATTGTTATGAAAAATTTTGGAAAATTATTTTAAGGCCCTTAAAATTCTAAATGTAACACAAATTTCCTAAATGGCCTTAAAAGAATAAAGGAAATTTACAAACAAATCCCTTTAGGTTTAGCTATTCTAAGAAATGGCCAAAAAAAATTTCACTTTCATGAAAGAAGACATTGATGCATGTTAAAGTCATCCCACATTATTACCAAACTCAAATCACGATATAGATAAGCAACTTTAAAGAAAACATGTGAAATCATGCTAGCAAAAATTTTATCACAAAACACAAAATGAAATTAAACATATGCATGAACATAAAAAATTCAAGAATATCCAAAATCAATATCAACCTATATGAACAAGATTTATAATCTTTGCTTTTAAAAAAAGCTTTTATAGTAATTAAATAAAATGGGGATAGAAAATCACCAAAGGTTTGTTCATTGCTTTCAGTTAATTAAATTAGGTTCATGAAGTTTACTAAGGGAGAAAAGCTTTGAAAATCAAGAATGGTTGTAGATGAAGATGAATGGCATAGAAAATGAAATAAATTTTGATGGAAACTAAAAGTAAAAATACATTTCAATTTAAAACACTTTGATCTAAACTTAAAGTTTTAAAATTGAATTTTTTTCTCAAAACATACTTAACAAAATTAAAGGAAACCAAAGAAGTTTATTGTTGGAAGAAGAAAAGATGAAAAAAATCCCTTCCCCTAAAATGACATCGCCTATGGCCATCCAAAGGTTATTTTTTGTTTTTAATTATTTTTTGTTTTTTTAGATTATTTGGGTAAAAAATAATAATAATTAAAGGTTATGACATAAGACTATGCCTTTTGTCAGAATCCATCACCTAAAATTATTATAGCCATCATGTACTTCTTATTCAAAATTTTAGATTTAGTTAAAATGGGACTAAATTAGTTGGGAAAACAATTTGATTTCAACCAAGTTGGTTCTCATTTAATCATGTTGGAAATAGTTGAGTCAAACTTGTTTGGTTGTAATAAGAGTTTGATTTGAACCAAATTATTTCCAAGAAATAATGGAAATTTGTTGGAATTAAGTATATCAAAATTTTCACGTGACTTAAGCTAACAAATTAAAAACTAAAATAAGTTATACAAAAACAAATTTGAATAGAAAATTAAATCTTAAAAAAAATCTTGGAAATAAGTATAAATGAAATTTAAGTGTAAAAATTCCTAATTGAAAATTTCATGCAAAAAATTTAGGTTTGAGCGACTAAATTGAAACATATTAAAATTGAAGTAAAATTTATGTAATTAAAAGGGTTAATTCAAATTTACATGTGACAAAATTCAACTAAGAATCTAATCATATAAAAATTCTAAATTAAAGACCATAAGGAAGAACTAAATTAAAGAAATTGATGTGAAAAAAGTTGTTAAGAAAAATTTTAGTGAGAAAAGAATTTAGAACAATCCTCAAAGAAATAAAAATTTGCATGCAAAGAAATCTGTTTAAAACCCATGCTTGAAGGTTTCTAAAATTTCATGCATTAAATAATTTAATCTTCATACTAAGAAAACTATTAGTGGGAAGTTCCATTTATACACATGCTATATAGGATATTCAACAAATAATTTGCACTAAAATATATAAATATCTAAAAAAAAAAAAATCCCAAGTGTTGAATTCTATTTAACAAATAAGATTTTATATTTATAATGCGGCTATTATGAGGAAATTTCATGTGTGAAAAAAATTGAGAAAATTACATATTTTTAACTTGTAAAACTTTATGAGAAAAACCCTTGCAGAAGAAAGAATTTTGTATCAAAAAGAAAAAAAAATTCTAAAATGAATTTAAGTTTCTAAAACTTTATTTGACAATTTGATACCTCATGGTATAAATGTCAATACGGACTTTTTTTCATAATTTTTTTATTTCTTAAAGTGAGTATCGCATAAATACTACACCGGCATCATAAAAATATATGACAGTTGATAAGCAAATTTCGCCAAAAAAACAGACTAAAAAATTTTCTAATAAAGGGAAAGATGATCTTGTATCATATTTTAAATTGTACATTACATAAAAAGTATCTAAAAGCTAATATTTTTCTCTAAAGTTCATCATTTTTAACTAAGATTTGTTCTTTAAGAGCCCTAAAAATGTTATTTTTTGATCGCACACATATAGGTCGTCAAGATATGAAAAAATATGTTCTAAAAATGTCCAAGTCACATAAGATATAACAACTCAGCTTTTGGACTTGAATATTTTGAATAGTCAGATAGATAACCTAGATAAAATTAGATGTCTATTATTACTCCTTTTTGGCCTTTACTGAGGATCAAGAATAGGATAAAGACTATGGACAACTATTTTGTTTTGGGTCATGAGACCTAAGAGATGCAAATTCAAAATTAAACAAATGTTTTGAAAAAGATTTTGGTAGAAAACTTAAAGATTTAAAGATGACTAGGGTGAAACTAATAGTTGAGAGATAACTTGGCGAAACCAAGTTAAAAAGATGACCAAGGCAAAACTTTAGCCTAACGAACAGGGTGAAACCTTAATAAAAAATAGGCAAAACTTTCAGTTGAAAAGATGACTGGGCAAAACCTGCAATCGAAAAGGATAACTAGTGCAAAACCTAAAGTTAAAAAAGTGACTAAGGCAAAACCTCAAGTCAAGAAGGTAACCAGGGTAAAACCTAAATGTAAAAAGGATAACCAAGGTGAAATCTTAGGTCAAAAAGATGATTAGGGCTAATCCTGATAGTAAAAAAAATGACCAAGTGAAACCTTAAGTCAAAAGGGTGACCAGGGCAAAACCTAGTAGTCAAAAAGATAACTAAGGCAAAACCTTAAGTCCAGAATAATGACTAGCGCAAAACCTATTAGTCAAAAGGTTGACTAAGGCAAAACCTGTTAGTCAAAAAGATGACTAAGGCAAAACCTAATAGTCAGAAGGTTAATCTAGGTGAAACCTTAAGTCAAGAAAAATGACTTGGGCAAAATAAAAGGTGATTAGGGGGAAACCTATTAATAAGAAAGATGACTAAAGCAAAAACTAATAGTCAAAAGGATAACCACGATGAAACTTAATAGTCATACACATGACCAAGGTCAAACCATATGTCAAGAGGATAACTAGGGCGAAACCTAATAGTGAAAAGGATAACCAGGCTAAAATCTTAAGTCAAAAGTGTGACTAAGGCAAAACCTAATAGTCAAAAAGTTGAATAAGGCAAAACCTTAGTTGAAATAGGTGATTTAGTCGGAATGAACATGATGTTCAATTTCTAACTTGTTTAAATAGATACACATCTAACTTTTTTCTTCTTTTTTTTTAAAAAAGGAATAGGTATACCTGAATGCTTGCTGCTATTAAAATATTCTACTAGATTTTATATTTATAAATTAACAATTGCAAAAGTATGCAGAATATATGCAATGTTTACACGATTAGGTAAGATTTTTAATGGGATTTGTTGTCATTTTTGTGCATTTGGCATGTCATTTATCTTGCATGTTCCATCTTTGCTGGATAGTTTATTTCAAGCATTTGCATGTTTATCCTCTTTGAAAACTTGTTTTAAACAAGCTATTTTAAATGCTTTGGATTCCACCATCAAAGATTGTTGTTTGAACAATGCTTTTTAAATGCTATGGATTCCTTCATCGAAGACTTTTTGAAACAAAGTTTCTTAAATGCTTCAAATTCCTTCATGGAACTGAACACTTTTGAATGCTTCAGATTTCACCACCAAAGACTTAAAATTTCTTAAATGCTTCAGATTCCACCATCGAAGAATTTGGAAATGCATGTGATTGATCAATGGTTGATGCAATTGCAATTGCTTAAATGTGATAAAGATGATCGAAAAAAGGATGACATTGATCAGAGAATGCATTGTTAAGAATGATGCAAATGCAAATATCAATGAAGAGGCAAATGCATGAGAAATGATGCAAATGCCAATATCACCTAATAGTGCATATACATGTGAAACGATGCAAATGCCAATATCACCTAATGGTGTAGATACACAAAAAATGATGCAAATGCAAGGATCAATAAAGAGGTAAATGCATGTAAGCGATGCAAATGCAAATATCAGTATAGAGGTAATTACACGTGAAAATGGTGCAAATGCCAATGTCATCCAATGGTGCAGATCCTTATTAAACAATACAAGTATTAAATTTTCATTTTGCCTTTCTCTTTTCCATGGATTCGATTTGGTGCCTTTCAATTAGAATAACCCTTGTCTCTTTCTCAGAACAAGTAGTTCATTGAAAATGTATTTTGTTTAAAACCATTGGGTTAAAAACATGTGATATTCAAGTTTCTCAAAGATTAACGATCTCTTGCTAAAAATTTCCTAAATCATAATCTGGTTTTTCTTTAAAATGGTTTGAAAACTTAAAAGAACATTGGTTGGCCCAAAAATTTCATAGTGAATAGGTTATATGCCCCATTCTCCTAGACATAAATGGATTAGTTCATATGAAATATGAATTTCTTCAAAAAATATACAAATTTAATGATCCTTTAAGTATTGACTATTAGTACTTTGATAGGTAATGGGACTAATGTTAAAGGTTCAAGAATTTGGAAAAGGTAAAGGATTTAATATTTGAAGTTGGTTTCTCCAACTAAGAATTTTGACAACCTAAGGTAGTTAAGGATTTTTTAATATCCAAAATTTCTTCAAATTATTTTTTTCCTTGCAAGATTTTGGTAATTTCTTATAGTTGATGCCAATGATTCTTTTATTTTGCTCTAAATTGCTTATTTCTGGGTTTTTGCCTTATTGCTTCATTCTTTTCATTTTTTACTTTTTTCATTCATTTTTTCATCATACTTTGGGTAGAAAGTCAAAATCTTTGCAAAGGGGAATTTTTTTTAGGAATCAACTTATTAGCCTAAATAGCGTACTTGATCAAAATTGACTTTTAAAGTTACGTAACATAGGCCAAGGTTCAGGATTCAGAAAGATATAGGAGAATAAACCCAAAAAAAGTGTTTGAGGGTGACTAAATCAATGATCATTTAATTCCTTATTAATTCCTTCTTTTCATTCTTTTATTTTCATTACACTTTTTCTTTTTATTTCTTACTTTTAATGTTTATTTTTCTTTCATTTCTTATTCATAATAGTGATCATTAATATTCTTTAAACTTTTCATCATCATGTGTTTCTAAAGACACTTGATTTTAGAAAACATTCCATCTTATAAAAACACTCAAAATTCAAAATATAGAAATTTAAACAAATGATGGTTATTTGGAGACAAAGACTTTTAAGAAAATGCATGTCATGAATGAATGCATGTATGTATGTGCATGTGCAAATGAGTGCAATGGTGAAATTAACAACAAAGTAATGTAAGCAAATATATACTGTAGACACTTAATTTTATTGGGGCCCTTTTTTTAGCAGTCTAAAATATTTAAAATTGAGAATCGAATGGCCATTCTAGTGGAGGTCGACATCCTCCAAGTATACTTAGCCTTTTCAAGACCTATTTGGCCATGTCAAAATGATTGCTCATGAATGGCCAAAAGATTGTGGCTTCAAAGTGCATAAAAAATGAACCCCAAATAGAAAAAACAAATGTTGAAGAGGAAATTGCTTTGTACTCTCTTGCAAAATTTTGAAATTTATTTTTAAATATGATACTGTAGTCAGATCTGCTATTTTTATGAATTTTTGGAGCCTTTTTCCCAAAATTTTATGAATCAACTGTCATATATATTTATTGCACCCATGCAGTTTTTATGCTTATATTCAGTTTGAAAAATTAAAAAATGCTTGAAAAGGTCCACATTGGAATTTTATACCATCAGATGTTAAGTTATAGAATTTATTGATTAATTTTGAATTCTTCACGGTATCACTAATTTTTTGCTAGCAAAAAATTTTTCAGTGAACTGCTCTAGCTTTTGATTTTTGGTTTTTACTGATAAATATGTTGAGCTCATTTCATAATTTTTTCTCATTGAACACTTAGGAAAATTAAAAAAAAAAAATCAAGAGAGTTCATTCTTGGAAGAAAAAAAGATGAAAAAAACCCCTCCCCCGAAAATGGCATCACTTATGACCACCAAAAGGCCATTTTTTTTCCTTTTTTAATTAATGTTTTTATTATCTTTTAGCTTATTTGGTTAAAATAATAAT
>JBBYHK010413391.1:0-22674 GCA_038382065.1 Adansonia grandidieri
ATCTAGAAATGCAAAGAGATCCAAAAGGTTGGCCAAAATCAAGTCGTATTCATAACAAAATGGACCTTATGGAGAGACGCCAACTAAAGCATTTTGGATTATGCAAGAATTAAAGCCACAGCAATAACAAATGTCCTTAGAAATCTGGCCCCTCGAGGGAGAGTTCGCATCAACGATAATGCTAAAAAATGATTTATTAATGTAAAATCTTATATTTATATATAAATCGAAGTTGTTTAAATTTTTTATTCAATTTTCAAATTTTAGTGTGTTTATATTTATACTAAATTCAATATACTCACACAACATACCTAAAATTCATAGTAACCCTAAACTATCAACATAAATCATTACCATCATATCAAAAATTAAAAATCTATAATATTTATTCAAATATAAACTTGAAATTATATTGTATTTAGCTATAATTTAAAAAGATTTAAACCGTAATCTTATTATAGCAAGATGAAAAAAATAGCAATTTTGAGAAAAAAATCTATTGGGACCTTGCCACTTACCAAGACACAAAAAATGCTGAAGAGAACTCGACCCTATATGCTGCGAACTTGCCCTCTACGGGGGCGAGTTCCAATACATGTTCAAACCTTGCCAACTTTATTAGCAATTTCTCAACAAATGTTAAAAATAAGCACATTAAGAGAATTATTTTGAAAACGGTTTATATCCGAAAATAAAAAAAATTTACATTATTTACATAAAAGGCCTATTTTTCATCTTACGTTTATTTTATATATTTTATTTAGTTATTTATTGATAGTTAATTTAAATGTGATCATAATATTTTTTTTATATAATAAAAATTAAATGTTGTTAACAATATAACTAAAAAATATTTCTTATGAACAATTAAACACTCAAGTTAAATTTATATTACTTTGAATAAATAGAGAATAACATGGATTTAATATTTTCATTGAATTGGTTCTCCAATCTTGGGGATTGATCAAACTTTCATGTTTAGATTCATGGTCAAATAAAATTAAAGGTGGTTTTCAAAATAAAAATAGCCATTTACTTTTTAAAAATGTTTATGCTTTGATATTAAATTTAACATCTTTGTTGATGACATAGTCAACAGACTATTTTATCATCCCAAATTACTCCGGGATTGTGTAAATGAGTTCGTGAAGCCCATGTCACCCTTTCCTTGTTGTCATAGACGTTTGGATATCCATGACTCGAGTTTAGTACTAAGATACCCGAAAAACCAAAAAAAATCTTTGTTTTGCCTTTGGCAGCACTGTAATCACAACTTGAAAAATCATTTTCAAGCCCTAAAACATTTTTTTTGGAATTTCATGATATTTTCCACTTAAAGGACATTGAATTATCTTTCCAATGATATTGTTTGCCCGTGGATCATTTTAGATGAAGAAGCTATGATTTTTTAAATCTTTGCTATCATGAGTCTCTAGAATCAACAATATACATTCTGTTTGAGCCAGTTCGGCCCACAAGATGATTATTTAAATTTTTTAAAAACATTTTTCTCAAAACGTTCATGAAATTCCCTTTCTAGAAAGATATCATTTGCGATTTAATGACTCTAAATGAGTCTAGGGTGATTTTTCAAAATTCATTACATCCTTTTCCTTGCATGTGCTACCAATGCTGAGCCAAATTCAACGTTAAAACTTGATGTTAACACTTCTTGGAATATTTGGAATATTTTTAGGTTAACACTTCTTGAGTTACCTTTCCAATGACACCTCTCTTGCCCTCTTAAGCCTCTAAATAAACCCAAAATAAATTCAAGAATGTTGGATAGCATAATGTTGTCCCCTTTTTTTTGTGAACTCATAAAATTCTTACTGAATTTTCTCGAACCTTAAAGGCATTCAAATGCCTTGAAATGCATCCAATTGATTTCTTATGGAATCGGGTGTAGACACTGTATTTTGTTTGGGCTAACTTTTTTTAGCAACCGAGCTAATTTTTCATAGTCCAAGCATTTTTTACTTATCCACCATTGATCAAAAACTCGATTTTAACTCATTTTTTTGGATAAAAAAAAGATTAGAACCCATGTCAAATTACGAATTTGGACTTTTGAATTAATCAAAACATTTTTTTTGAAGTCTAAATTAGATAAAAAAGGTCAATGTCACATGATTACCCTATTCCCTAGTTTGTTGACTAAGATCACCATCAGCCATCTTATTTGCGAGAAAATCATTTCAGCATTTAAACCAGCCACCCTATGTCCATCACATTGGCAGCAAGTTGTTCCCTACAGCCACTCTATAGCTACCAAGCTGACACCACTTTATCCCCCTTGAGAATGATCAAAAACACCTCTAAATTGGCTCCAAAATGCTGGTATAAATAGACCACTTATATCTTAGCTAAAGAAGGTTAGATTCCAGCTCATTTTTAGCTTCCAAAACACGTTCCTACACCAAGAAAACCAAATCTCGTAGCTCTTCACTCACCACCTAAAAATAGCCTCAAAACACTTATTCCCAACCATTACACACTCCAAAATTCACCCTCATCCATACCAGAACCAAAACTTCACTATTTGTCTCTTTTTCTTGCTTATTATCAACAAGGAAAAGAGGAAAATTCAAGCCATCTCTACTATTCCAATTATTTGGTCAAAAAATGAAGTTTTGTTGGTATAACTTCTCACTTCTCACTTCTCACTTTTATTTTCTGTTTTTCAGCACCTTCATGATTTTAGTGAGTCTCTATGTTTTCATCACCCTCTTAGGATTTTCATGCATTATTGTGGCCTTTGGTTGTGGTAGTTTAGGATTTGAATGCCTTAATGCCCATTTGATATGCAAAATGCCCTGTTTCATCCTTATTATTTTCATATCTCATGCTCATGCATTTTATGCCATATCCATGCATCTTGTTATCCTTAATCCATGTATGAATCATTAGCCTAACATATTTCAAGCATATTTATACATCAGCTTGCATCTTGTCATGAATCATTGTCATTTTCAGCTTCCATAACATTTTCTTGTCAAAATGTATAACATTTCCTTTGTCAAAACCATTGATAAAGTTAGCATCCCTGTTCATGTTATGTGTCATCCCCTTGTATGTTTGTTGTCTTCCCCTTGTCAAAAGGCATGTTTGATGGCTGTCAAAAATTGATTTTCAAAACCTCCCCAAGCCAAGCATGTTAACCTCAACCAATGAGGATTAGCATGGATTTAGCATCTTCCTTAAAGTTAGCAAAATATCTTGGGAAAAATTAAGTTTTTCAGATCTAGAATATTGGTTAAACAAACTTAATTTTTTTGATTTTGCAACGAAAATGACCTTAGACTTGTTCCCAAAATGTTTGTGCCTTGTTTTTAAGTCAATATCTTGAGTGGTATGATCAATAGGCTGTTTCATCATCCTAAATTACTTTGAGGCTGTGCAAATGAGTTCGTGATGCTCATGCCGCTCTTCTCCTTCAGTTATGGATGTTCGAATGTCAATGACTCAAGTTTGGACCCATAAACATAAAGAAAATAAGAAATATCCCCTACTTTGCTTTGTCCCCTGCTGGTAGCACAATATTGCAAACTGAAAAATCACTTTAAAATTTTAAACAAATTTTCATGAATTTTCTAATATTTTCCTCTCAAAGTGTGTCAAATTACCTTTAAAATGATGTCTTATTCACCCTCGAGTTTTTTCGAATGAGAGAGTTATGATTTTTCAAATCTAAACTATCCAGAACCTCTGGAATCCAAATATGTATTCTGGATGGGCTGTTCAGAGCCACTAAATGATTTTTCCAAATTTTTCAAACATTTTTCCTAAAAAATTCATGAAATTTCCTTCTCAGAAAGGTATTGCTTGCAATTTTTCGATACCAAATGAGTCTAGGGTGATTTTTTAAATTTTGACACACCTTGTCCCTCATATGCTCTGCCAGTAGCACAATTAATCCAAACTTGAAAATTTATTTCCATGGAAAGTGACTTTTTGGGATATTAGGATCATTTTTAGATTGACCATCATCGAGTTTTCCTTCTAACGGTGTTTTGTCCACCCTTTAAAGCCTTCAAACCAATTTAGAATAAATTCGAGAAGCGGGATAGCGCGATGCTGTCCCTTGTTTTTGGTTATGTCAAAATTAAGTTGTTTCCCCGAGCTTCATTTCGAGACATTCAAATGTCACCATAGCACACCGATCAACCTTGAGAACATGCTTTGATCTCCCACAAGCTCGTATCAAGGCACAAACATGCTTTACATCTTTACCATCCTCATTCACAATAATTTCTTTTACCAAAAGTCATCAAAACTCGTTTTCTAAATCACAAAGTTTTATCAATTTACGTTTTCGAACTCAAGTTCTCTAAAGAGTGCCAGACGTGTCACTTTTGGGGATATTTCAACCTTGACTTTTCGAGGCAACACTCCAACCCCGCTTTTCAAAATTGTCGAGATCTAAAAATCTTTCTTTGTCGGAATGATTTATCATCCACGGGGATACTCCAACCCTGATCTTCTGAGGGGATAGTCCAACCTCATTTTTCAAAATTATGAAGATCTAAAAATCTTCCTTTGTCAAAATTATTTATCATCCACAGGGATACTCCAACCTCATCTTTTCGAAGGGATACTCCAATCCTGTCTTTTAACTGCAAGTAATCTTTTTCTTCCCTTTTTGGATTCCCATGAATATGTCAAACAAACCCCATTTAATCAAGAAACCCAGATGCCTTTCGAAAATTGTCGATTCGGTTATTCCAAAAATAATAGATGACAATTGTGAGATAAATTCCAATACTTCATTCATTTTCATTGCATTGAATGATCCATGTTATGTTGCTTATTTTGTTACCCCACTAACATGATTTCTTTATGATGATTATTTGCATTCATGTTTTCAAATCATTTCAAGTAAAATAAAAGGTAATGTTTTGTGTTGGTATCTCTCCAGTGCCCAAAGTAGAACATTCCATTTTCAAAATAAAGTTCAAAGGTCATTTTATTGAAAATCTCTATATTCCCTACCTCTCCAGGGCGTATATCAGATTAAATCTTTTTCATTAAAACCTGGATTTGTATCTTTATAAGATTCATGCATTAAAAAGGGTTATATTGAAATAATGACGAGTTAAGATCAAAAGAATCAAAACTGAGATAAGATATAGCTAGTATGGTATTGATTTTGGGCATCACGAAGAGGTTCATACCTCATCATGCGTAACCAACTCCCAAACTGAAACGATGAATCTTTTTACTATACTGACCATGGGATTGATGTTTTAAGTTTCGTAACTCAAACATAGGTTTCAATAGGCATCCGATCATGCCTAGCCTGAAACGATCGGTGGCGACTCCAAGCGTTGGCCATTTCATAATGGTCATCCAAGACCAATAAGATGAGAGATTCGTCTTATGGTCCCCTTCACTGTATCACAAGTCGAGAATTCATGCATTCTCATTCTCATCACATCGCGGAAAGAAAAGTCTCGTTCAAGAAGACATTTCCAAGTCAGAAAAATATTTTAAGTCATATGCACCTATAGATCTATGAGAATCCACCCCAGGCTACGTTGTGACAGCTTGGCGACTCCACTGGGGATAGTATAGAGAGTTAGGCCAATAACTAGCTGTGTCTTGCTAGGTTTTTAGTTCTTTCGATCTTCGATCATTATTTAACCATGACCCTTTTCTTCATTTTGTCAATTAATCTTTTATTTGACATGATTGTCAGGATTGTCTTATTTTTGAATAATCATTAGTTTAATAAAAATGGTAATATGGAAGTAAACAAAAAGGTTTAATTGTTTCCCTATCAAACACGGTGCACTTGCATGTGTATTCGTGTCCCGCCAAACTCCATGGCATGGTTACAACCCAATCATTAGGAGGAAGTGAGATATCTGCCTTCGTGAGTAACCCTTCGCATAGGCATGGCAATAACTTCCTGGATGTAAATTACCTATGTCTCTCATGAGTAACCCTCCGTATTGGCATAGGGAAATACATCCAACGAATTGAACCCATTTCACCAAACCCAGATGGGTCTGGATTGCAATCCCTCGACTATCCTTACAGGACAGAAGAGTAATTCAGATACCTATTTAGGCATTAACTTAAACTGCATATAGTGAGCCCTACGAGCTAAACCCTGTCAAACTATACCAAAATGCTGCTAGAATACCCAGAGAAAAGGGTCACTCGAGGAAACATTCCTAACCTTTACTCTTAATTACCATAATTATGTAGGTGATAATGAGTATACAATTGTCACCCGCATTGGCATTTTTATCATTTATCAAGGCATGCCTTCATGCTGCTCGAACGATGACTAACCTCTATATAAATAAGTGACAGTGAACAAAAAACCATCGTTCATAATGTCTTATACTGTAAGCCATTATACTGTTCGATTCATGGCTTAACGTGCATCCACACTAGTGATGATAAACGAATATTACTACTGGTTGGTGTTTTTTACATTAAAATATTGCATCATCTCATTAAGGGCAGATTGCATCCTGGTATGTTGAGATGTTGCCTGTTTCTCGTCTCACCACCTCGGTTGAGACATGTTATGATTTTTTTCCTGATGTTCTTAAATTCTTTATTTCCTTACATTTGTCTCATATTTATTGCACTAACTTCTTTTCCCTTTGTTTGTGTTTTGATGCATGCATCATTTCATCATAACCATCATGATTGTCATCATTTTGAGGTAATTGTTCTAGTTCAGTGTTCAGCAAGGGACCTTTTATGACTCTATGAAAGATGTTATCGACAAAGCTATTCCAGGATTTGATTGTCTCCAATGCATTTGCATATTTACTTTTACCTTTTTACATTTGCATCAATCATTCATTAGCTTAGCTCATCATTGCATTATAATTAATACATTTTCAAGTAGAAGTCTAATAAGGGAATTAGGCCATCAAAAATGCAAGGGACTCCAAGGTCAATCAGGAAAATGGAACCTTACATCTTGCATCGCTACAACACGCGATGCTGCAAACAAATCATGAAGAGTGATTATGAAGCTCATATTGAGTGATTTGAGCTAATGGTTAAGGAATCACAAGACCAAATGCTCCTTCAGCAAAATGCAACGCAAACTTAGATGGCGAGACTTATGGAACTAATGACAGCCTCTGTGAGAGAAAAAGGGCAAGCCAGCACTGCTGAAACAAGGAATGATCCTTCCAATGTTGAAGGTCCCCCTGTCAATAATCCAGAACCTGCCCAAGGGGAAACTAGACAAGAACAACAGCCCGCTCCTACAACTGTCGCTCAGGCTCTACCAGTCATCTACATTAATCTCATTGTGGCAGGCCAATTCATTCCTGGCATTCAAGGGATGAATTCAGGAGTCTTATCGGTAAATCCGATAACCCTTGACCATAAGGAACTAGAGAAAACAGAAGGTCAAAAGTCCACCATGAATGTGGAGGAAGTGAACAAATTCCAACTACTAGAAAAACACCTCCAAGCTATCGAGGGGAGTGACAAGTTTGGAGCTCTTGACGCGCAATCGCTGTCTTTGGTGTCCAACCTTGTCATTCCCCCAAAATTCAAAGTCCTAGAGTTTGAAAAGTTTAGTGGAACCACTAACCCTTTTGTTCATGTTCGAATATACCTATGAAAGATGGCCGGGTATGAGAAAGATGAAAAGCTCCTCATCCATTGCTTCCAGCACAGCCTCATTGGGACAACAACTCAGTGGTATATCGACCTAGACAATGTGAAAATTCAATCATGGGCCGACTTGGCTAAGGTATTTCTAAGTCAATACTAGCACGTGTCGGACTGGGCACTGGATCAACTTTCCCTGATGAATTTCAAGAAGAAATCCACTGAAAGTTTCAGACAATATGCCCAAAGGTGGAGAGAAGAAGTAACCCTAGTCCAAGCTCCCCTTTCAGAAAAAGAGATGACAGTTACTTTCATTCACACCTTACACGCTCCTTGTTACGAGAAGCTTATGGGGAATGCCACCAAGAAATTCACAGACTTGGTTCTCTTTGGAGAAATGATCGATGCTGCCATTAAAAATGGTAGAATATCTGCTGGGAAAATAGCTAGATCGAGCAAAAAGCCCATGGCCGATAAGAAAAAGGAAGAGGAGGCTAACGCCATAAATTATGCTAGCTCGTTTCAATTAAGACAGCATCAAGCACCTAGCCCTCGCTACTCAAGAACGCCATGTTCTTACCCGATCACAATATCCCCACAGCTAATCTATGCCACAACTTATAATCCATCACTTGCAATCCCATCAAACCCACCACAAAGCTATCCTCCACAAGTCCACCAAAATACCAATCAAACAACCAATAATGCAGTTGGCAATCGAGGTGCAAGTCAACCAAGACAACATTTTGATCACATCCCTAAGACCTATAAGGAGCTCTACCAAACCTTTCTCCAAAATCACTTAGTGTCTCTAATCTATGTCCCAGAAAAAAGCTGCCATTCCCGCCATGGTACAACCCTAATGCCCACTGTGAATACCATGCTGGGGCAGCGGGGCACGACATTGAGACTGCATGTATTTCAAATGAAATGTGCAAAATTTAATCAATGCAAAAGTCTTACAGTTTGCGATGAACCAGGGACCAAATTTTGCTGCCAATCCTTTACCAAACCATGCTAAACTAGTTGCAAACATGATCGATACCGAGCCATAAAATTTGTGTCCTTCCACCAAGACCTAATTTTGATGACGGAGTCATGACGGAAGCCCCTGCACTTTTCCTGCCCCTTTCATGTAAAGTCAAGAAACGAAAACCTACCTACCCTTGCCCAAAGGCAGGTAGGTGTCTTATGTAAGGGGCATCTTTATCAAACATTATCAATGAAATGACTTTTGCATATATCATTCCATATTGTGTGCCTACATCACTTTTCAATCTCTTTGTCTCAATTATTCTTATCCGAATCCTCGTGTTGTATGTATGCCTTTTGCAATATCTATTTCCTCACCCTTTCAGGTGTCCTAACGATAGTGATATGGATGTGTCTGATGGGCCTTTAAAGATCGATTTCGAATAGTCAATTTGCACTAGTGAAGTTGATTCTGAAAAAGATTTCAAAGAAAGCTTCATACCAGCAGACTTTTTACAGTTCATGACCCAGTATGATAATTCCATCCTTGTCACACAAAGATGAATGGGGCAGTTAAGGCGGCCAATAAAAACATCAAAAGAATAGTTGAGAAAATGGCCGAGACTTACAAAGACAGGAATTACAAGCTATCCTTTGCACTTCATGCATATCAGACCTCAGTTTGAACTTCCACGACTGCTACCACATTTTTCCCTTGTCTATGGATGGAAGCTGTATTGCCCATCGAAGTCGAGATCCCTTCTCTCAAAGTTTTGATGGAAACCAAACTTGAAGAAGCTGAATGGGTCAAGAACAAACACTACCAGCTTAATCTCATCAAGGAAAAATGCATGAAAGCTATCTGCCATGGTTAAATGTATTAAAGACGCATGATCCGAGCTCACGACAAAAAGATGCGCCCATAACAATTTCACCCAGGTGAATTGGTATTGAAGAAGATCCTCTTAATTCACAAAGATGGACGGGGCAAGTGGACCCCTAATTGGGAAAAACCATATATCGTTAATCAAGCCCTCTCCAGATGGGCCTTAATCTTGTCAAAAATGGACGGCAATTCCTTGCCCAACCCAATCAACTCATATTCTGTCAAGAAATATTACATGTAGAGGGCAAAAACCTGAAAAGGCGTCCTTTAAAAAAAAAGAAGAGAAAATAAAAATAAAAAAACAAAAAATAGCAAAAAAAAACCCAAAACAAAACAAAACAAAACAAAAACAAAAACAAAAAAATAACAAAAAAAAGGGAAGAAAACAAAAACGGTTTAGATGAAAATCCAAAAAAGGCATCTAGGCAATCGACCCGACTATAGTTGAAAACCCACAAAGGCAACTTGAGAAGATCAATTTTGATGAGGCATGAATCGAGAACACCCATAGGATGATACAAAGCAATCTTAGGGATCTTTCAAAGGTCAGCTCATGCTAGGCACATTCATTGCTCGAGAAAGATTCTGAAAAGCACCTAAAGAACATCCATGTCATGATTGTCAAAAGCATCTTTCGCCTAAAAGATCATCTTTCTCTCTACCCTATCAATTGCTTGTCAAATATTATATTGAGTTATGTCTCTTTGTTGTCATGAATAAATATTGCCTTGTGTCTTTTAACCCCTGTACAATTCACAGTGCACTTGTCATTTAACTAATAATGTTTGATAATCAACTGAAATATGCATTAGGACATCTTGACATTACATCGAAAGGAAAAGAAAAGCGCAGGGAACTTTGCTTATGCCCTAATCATCAATATCATGCACTTGTCACGTCCAAACACCCGCTCGACATGACCATACACCCAAACCATTTCTTGCTTTCACAAGCCACATTTCAAGAAAAGCCATTTTAAGCTAACCAAAAATTAACCCATGCATTCTATTAAAATCCTATTGAAACCAGAGACATCAACCTAATCGGGCAAACAGTCTCTAAATTATTGACAATGCCTTCCAGTTGTGAAGAAATTGATTAAGCCTCCCAAATCGGGAAATACAACAATCCAAATTCTTAAGACTAAATTTTTGGTCATATCCCAAGTGGAGCAGGGACAACCTACAATCCCCAGCAGGATGAGGAAGATTCTCGTCCATAGTCGCATCAAAGACAAATCGCCATCCCTATGAGAGTCTGAATGATGTACAAGGAGAACTACACTATTTCCTGTATTAGACTTCACATCATGTAATCATGATAGCATTTCATATCATGCACTCATATTACCATCATACGTCACTTTTACAATATCACATCAAGCTAGGTTTGATGAACCTCCAAGAAATTCTCGGTAAGAACTCTAAGCTTCTCAAACCAAGTGTCATTCAAGTAAGGTCATTTTCTTCTCATCACCTCATGTCAAAACCCTTTTTATCAAGCAACTACTGTCAAAGTGCTAGAAAATATCGTCAAAAAACTTTTGTCAAGAACATTCATCAGAAGCTTTGTCAAGAATTTTGTCATGAATTGTGCCAAAACCCTTTTCATCAGGAAATTTTGTCATAAACTTTTGTTAAGAAAACTTGTATTAGAGGTTTTATCAAAAAAAAAGTTGATAGCACCTTCCCAAAAGCCCACAAGTTAGTGGCACTCTTTTTAAAGCCCACAAGTCAGTGGCACCCTTTTCGAGAGCCCACATGTCGGTGGCACCCTTTTTAAAGCCCACAAGTTAGTGGCACCCTTCCTAGAAGCCCACAAGTCGGTGGCACCCTTTTTAAAGCCCATAAATCAGTGGCATCATTTTCAAAGCCCAGAAGTCTGTGGCACCCTTTTAAAGCCTACAAGTCAATGGCACATTTTTCAAAGCCCATAAGTTAGTGGCACCCCTTTAAAGCCCACAAGTCAGTGGCACCCATAAGTCAATGGCACCCCTTTTTAAAGCCCACGAGTCAGTGGCACCCTTTTTAAAGGCCACAAGTCAGTGGCACCTCTTCAAAGCCCATATAAGCTGGTGACACCTAAGTCTGAGTCAAAGCTAGCACGAGCTAGCGGCACCCGAGTCAAAGCCCACACGAGGTGGTGGCACCCAAGTTTAAGTAAAAGCCTGCATGAGCTGGCGGCACCCAAGTCAAAGCCCACACGAGCTGGTGGACCCAACTTTAAGATAAAGCCTGCATGAGTTGGCGGCACCTGAGTCAAAGCCCAAAGAGCTTATGGCACCCAAGTCTAAGTCAAAGCCCGCATAAGCTAGCGGCACCCAACCTGAGTTAAAGCCCACAAGAGTTGGTGGCACCCAAGTCTAAGTCAAAGCTTGCATGAGCTAGCAGCACTCGAGTCCAAGCCCACACGAGCTGGTGGCATCCAAGTCTAAGTCAAAGCCTGCGAGCTGGCAGCAGTCGAGTCAAAGTCCACACGAGCTGGTGACACCCAAGTCTAAGTCAAAGCCCACATGAGTTGACAGTACCTGAGTCAAAGCCCACACGAGTTGGTGGCACCCAAGTCTAAGTCAAAGCCTGCATGAGCTGGTGACACTTGAGTCAAAGCCCACACAAGCTGGTGGCACCCAAGTCTAAGTCCAAGCCCGCACGAGCTGGCGGCACCCGAGTCAAAGCCTACATGAGCTGGTGGCACCTAAGTCTAAGTCAAAGCCTGCACGAGCTGGCAACACCCGAATCAAAGCCCACACAAGCTGGTGGCACCCAAGTCTAAGTCAAAGCCCGCATGAGCTATCGGTAGCTGAGTCAAAGCCCATACGAGCTGGTGACACCCAAGTCAAAGTTAAAGCTTGCACAAAGTGGTGGCACTTGAGTCAAAGCCTACACGAGACAATGGCACCCAAGTCTAAGTCAAAGCCTGCATGAGCTGGTGGCACCTGAGTTAAAGCCCACAAAGCTGGTGGCACCCAAGTTTAAGTCAAAGCCCGCATGAGTTGGTGGCACCTGAGTCCAAGCCCACACGAGCTGGTGGCACCCAAGTCTAAGTCAAAGCTTGCACAAGTTGGCGATACCTGAGTCAAAGCCTACACAAGCTGATGGCACTTAGTCTAAATCAAAGCCAGCATGAGCTGGCGGCACCTGAGTCAAAGCCCGCATGAACTGGCGGCACCCGAGTCAAAGTTCGCACCAGCTGGCGGCGCTCACATCAAAAATCCATGTTACTCTGCACCTACCTAAAGGGGTCAAACCTTAGAAAATCTAACACCCTAGTGTTCTGGGGAGCGTCAGTCTACCCCAAACAAAATAGTGTATATTTGTCTTTACCCTATTCTTGATTCTTAGCAACGATCAAATATGGGCAGCTGTAGACACCTTATTTTGTCCGGGCTAATTTTTAGCAATCTGGAGCATGGATGTGGTGACCCAAGTGTTGGCCATTTCGTGATGGTCATCCGAGACCAATAAGATGAGCGATTCATCTTACGATCCCTTTCACTGTACCACAAGTCGAGAATCCATACATTCTCGTTCTCATCACATAGCCAAAGAATAGTCTCAATCAAGAAGACATTTTCAAGTCAAGAAAATATTTTAAGTCGTACGCACCCATAGATCCGCGAGGATCCACTAGGGTATGTTGCGACAGTTTTCGTATCTCTTTATGAATGATTCCCATTTGGTATCATTCCAACTTGTGCATATATGCTTCAAACCTTGCCAATCATTTTGATGGTACCCTATGTTAACCCTTTTATGCATAGTTAGACATATCTGGTTTAATAGTGTCCCCATCTTCACACTGTCAGTGACCATGCTTGGACTTCTTCAAAAAACTTTAGATCAGGAGTGGACTGTTGCTCCATGACAGACACCTTTTGCTGAACACTGAACTATTGAACAATTTTCCTATGATAATTATTATGATGAAATAATGTATGTGTCAAACAAAAAACAAAAGCGAAACAAGTTAGTGACCATACAAAACAATGAGTATAAGAATAAAAGAATAAAAGAATATAAACAAAATTGCATCATGAAATTTATGCCCAACAATAGGTAGTACAATGCCTAGGGACAAACATGATAATTGTGATAGCAAACGAACAGCTTAATGGCATGTCCAGGTTAAAAAAAAAAACTTACTCATAATGAGATGACATGACAACTTACGAAAACAAAACTAACTGACTAAGTGGTGATGTTTTTCCTTACCATTGTTAAACTATTTTCGGATAGCATGATGATTTGTTTAGGTCAGACATGACTCTTTTAAGATGACATGGAGCATTATAGGTGATGGCATTCACTTGTCATCACCCACTTATTAAAGAGGGTTAGCCGTAGAACATAACGGCATACCCTAATAAATGATCATGAAAAGTAACAAATGCAGGAGACAATGTTTCTCCATCATCGCCTACATAATCATGGTGTATAGGAGTAGAGATAAAAAGTGTTTCCCTGAGTGACCCTATTTTTTGAGTTATTCTAGTAGCACTTTGGTTGGTTTGACATGATTTGGCTCTTAAGGTTCACTATATGGGTTTAAGTTGATGCCTAAATTGGTAGCTGAATCGCTCCTCTATCCAGTAAGGATAGCTAAGACACCTTAATCCTAGGCCTATAGTGGGCTTGGCAAAATAGGTTCGATTTGGCAGATGTTTTTCCTTATGCAAACGCAGAATGGTACCACGAGAGTGTCATAACATGGTCTAAATATGAATCTTAACCAGCCTGACTTAAAATAATAGGTGTGCCCCTCATTTCTATATATATCACTATTTTCTTTTATTTTCAAAGGCCCATATCATCATTAATATCATTTTTTATTTTTTATGTCTAGGGACTGAGTTGTCATGATGAATCTCTCACTCAACTTAACTTTAAATAGTCATTATGAAATGACCATTTATTTTGGAGTTGCTACCGATCTATTTATTAGGTGAAATCGATCATTTATTGAAGTTCGCATTTTGAGGGTTGTGAAACCCGTAAAACAAACTTCAGGGTCTACGCTCATACCAAAGATCGCATGAAAGGGTCCGGGATTCGGTTATAATCATAAGTAAGGATTGATCTTCTCGTGATACCTGGTAATCACTACCTTATTAATTACGTGTTAACATAAATTTGATTTTCATCCAGTTTCAATATTTGATATTTAATTATAATTCCCATATTTGAAAATAACATTTTATGAAACATATTTATTATGTTGAATGGGAAAATCGGGTTTTTAATATTTTTGAAAATCAAAATGCCTTCCATACCCTCTCAGAGAACCAAGAGAACAAGAAAGTTTTCATCATTCTCTTTCATACCCCGCTGGAGAACTTATGGAATACAAAAGGTTTTATTTTTACAAAAATTGAAAAGTCTCGACTTTCATTTTGAAAAGGGTGTCTCGTTATTAAAATAATCTGTAAAACCCCTCGCATATTCTAGTAGGTTTCCACATTTTAATTTAATTAGGACAAAAAATGCTCGATTTTATTAAAAATATTGACCTAAGATCTAAAAAAGGTCTAATATGACGAACCTATTCCTATTTCGTATTTTCAAAATGAAAGTATCCCAGTAGTCACATAGGACTTGGTTCTAATGCAAAATTGTGAAAATACCCTAAAGGTATACCTTTGGCATAAAAGTATCTCGTTTATCCTAAGGACTCGAAAATGTTAACAAAAATGTGAACCTATCCTAAATATGCGTTGTTGGCCTAATAGCATCCCGGTGCTTACTTAAGACTTGACTCAATAGAAATTACCAAAATGCCCTTAGACTTTACCTTTGATGTGAAAGTATCTCGGTAACCCTAATGAACTTTAAAAGGATCTTAGAAGTCTAAAATAATCCTAATTTTCACCTTTGATATAAAAGCATCTTAGTGAGAAAAATTACCAAAATGGCCTTAAGGTATACCTTCGACGTAAAAGTATTCGGTAACCCTAGTGGACTTTAAAATGATCTTAGAAGACTAAATCAATCCTAAATATTCACCTTTTGCATAAAAGCATCTTGATGAATAAAATTACCAAAATGCCCCTAGGGTATTCCCCCAACGTGAAAGTATCTTGATAACCCTAACGGACTTTAATACGATGATAAAATGACGAACCTATCCTAAATATGAACCTTTGGCATAAAAGCATCCCGATTACTATTAAGACTCTATTCTGGGTAAAGTTACCAAAATAACCTTAGGGTATACCTTTGACGTGAAAGTATCCTAGTAATTTAACGGACACTAATACAATGATGAAATGATAAATTTACCCTAAATAGGGAAATTGAAGTTTAAAAATTAGCTTGAAATGCAAAATTGCAAATAAGGCCCTAAACTTTTGAAAATTTCATTTCATACCCTACGAAGAACCGAGAGAATATGAAAAGTTTTAACAATTTCTACACCCCTATGGAAGGCCATAGGAATGTAGAAATATTTTCAAAATGTCAAAAATATCATATTAACCCCAAAATGCAAAGTTTTTTTAAATAATCCTTAAAATTTTCTAGCTTTGCAATTTAGTCCCTATACAAAATAAAATCACAATTAAACACAAAAGTCATCACAAAAAATCATGGAAATTATGTCCAAAATCATCTAATCAAATCAGCCAAGCTTGAGAAAAAAATTGTAATTTTGCAAATAAGTCCCAAAACGTTTCAAAATTTATATTTAAGTTCTTAAAAATCATAAATTATCATAAAAAATGATCAATCATGTGAAAATTAGCATGTAAATCATGGAAAACATCCATACAAAGATTCAGTCAAACACCTTTGACCATAAAACAAAAATTTGCTATTTTTGCAGACTAGTCCCAAAACTTTGCAAAATTGCATAATGACCTATAAAGTGTGAGAAATACCTAAAACATGTTTTAAAACACACAATATTAGTTTCCATACAGCCTATAATAGCCTAAAAATTTTATGCATTTTGCAATTTAGTACCTGTATTTATTAATATTACAAAACAACCTAAAATATAAGAAAAACATAAAATTATCACAAAATAGGCATAAATTCATCATCAAAACAACCTACCATATTCAGCAAAACCAAAAAAACATAAAATATAAACATGTTTTGATATATTGAATAACGAAAATGAACATAAATAATTATTACCAAGATTAAATAAAAATAAAATCATAAAGTAAATATACAAGATGTATTTAACAACATATTATCATACAAACTTCAAGAAAAGAAGATAAACATCAACACACCTATACAACAAAATCAAGATCACAATAACAAAAAAAAAAATTTATAAAAAAAAGAAAAATCTAGGTACAACTAAAAAAACAAAGAATAACAACAAGTATATAGAAAATAGATAATTATCAACATGTTTAGCCTTTGAACATGGGTGGAAATCCATGAGCTTTAACATGTTTTTGACTCACAAAAATGAATCAACGTATAAGATGAACAAAAATCATGAATTTATTAGTGTACATACCCTTAAAATGCTTGAAATTTAAAAGAAACTAGTGTTTTTCTTCTTGTTTTTTTTTATTGGAAGCTTAAAGCTTCAAATGAAGAAAACTGTCCCTTATTTAAGGGGAATGAGGTTGGCTAAGGGCTGAAGAAATAGCCATTAGCCGTATGGCTTCTCCAAGATTCCAAAGCTTTCTACTTTTTTCTTTTATTTAATATTTGTTTTCTTTTTTTGTTTTCATTTTATATAAATTAATTTTTTTTCATTTATGAATTGCATCATGCATGACATCATCAATTCTAGAGATATTTTAGAGGATATTTGTATAACATTTAAAATTATATCATAAAAATTAATTAGAAGAATTAAATTGTAAAAATTAAAAATTACGTATCTAGAACAAAATTTCATATGATCAATTTAATTTAATCTAATAATAAAAATAATTTTTTCTATAAAGAAAAAATTAAAAATAGCAAACTAGAAAAATTTTACGAGAAAAAACTTTATTGGAAAAAAATTATTATATGTAAAAAAATGCAAAATTCATAAAATAAATTGAATTTTGACAAACTGATTTAATGTGAGTTAAACAACAATATTTGAAGAATTTTAAAAATTATAAACTCAGAAAAATCCTACCAAAAAAATTTACAAAGTAGAAAACTCCATGTCTCGAAAACAAATAAAAGTTTTAAAACTCATAAAATAAATTAAAATTTTCAAAACTGATTTACAATTAAACAATAATATTTTAAGGATTTTAAAAATTATAAATTAAGAAAAATCCTCCCAAAAAATTTACGGAGTAGAAAACTCCTTATTTTGGAAATAAGGGAAATTATAGAACAAAATGTAAAACTTATAAAATAAAATGAATTTTGACAAAATGATTTAATATGAATTTAATGAAGGTATTTAAAGAATTTTAAAAATTATAAACTCAGAAAAGTCCCCACGAAAAATTTTATAGAGTAGAAAACTCTATATCTTGGAAACAGGGAAAATTCTGAAAGAAAATACAAAACCCATAAAATGAATTTTCTAAAACTAATTTAATATGAATTAAATAATAATATTTGACAAATTTTAAAAATAAAAACTCAGAAAAATCTTTCCAAAAAAATTTACAGAGTAGAAAACTCTGTATTTTGGAAACAGAAAGAAAATGTAAAACTTATAAAATAAAATGAATGTTAAGAAATTGATTTAATGGTAATTAAATGAAAACATTAAAAGAATTTGAAGTTCAAAACCCAAGAAAATTCCATAAAAAATTTTACAGATAAAAGAATGGTCGTATTCTAGAATAAAAAAATTCAAAGAATTCATTGAAACTTATATAAAATGAATTAAATAAAATATATTATTCAAAATATTAATTTACAAAAAGGTAGGGATGAAAATCTGAAATTCAAAATAATTTTATTAGAAAAAACTTCATGAGTATAATACTCATGGTATTGTGAAAAATTCAAAATTAATTACTAAAATAGGCAACTTGGCACTTTGTGGTATAAAATGCCAATATGAATTTTTCCTTGAATATTTGTGAGTTTTTAGAGTGAGTATCAGTATAGATACCACATAAGCATCGGTAAAAATATACGACAATCAATTTCCCGAATTTTATGAAAAATTCTCAAAAAATTCTTAAAAATGAAAAATTTGACCATGATATCACCTGCAAAGATAGATTTCCAAAATTACAAGGCAATATTAAAAAATAATTTTTCTCTTAAATATTCATTTTGTATATCTAAAATTAGAAATTAAAATATAAGTTTTCTATCACTTAAACTTACGGCCATTTAAATATGACTAAAAGGTCGTGAAAATGTCTAGTTATCTAAAAAAGATTATTCCCAACAAGGGCAACCGTTAAGCTCTTAATCTCAGGCATTTAGGATTATTGGAGAAGGGACTGAACAAAATTAGGCGTGTATAGAGAGACATAGGCAATTTACACCTCGGAAGGTCTTACTATGCCTATGCGGAGGGTTAGTCAAGAAGGCAGATAGCTCACCTCCTCCTGATAATTGGGATACTAACCTCACCATAGAGTTTGGTGGGAATCTAGTGCAAATGATTGTGCACATTGTGTATTGGGGAAACAATCAAACCTTTTGTTTTACCCTATATTACCATCGATATGTTTTTGGAAACAAAATAATCCTTGATGATCATAGGACAAAAACCATAAAAAATAAAAGGTTAGGAGATAAAGATAGAAGGGGATTATATCTAAATATGTTAGAAGACAAAAAACCAAGAATTGAGTGAGACATAGCTAGTTATAGGCCTACTCACTAATTGACTCCACAGTGGAGTTACCAAGCCGTCACGACATGCCCTTTGCATGGCACGCTATGACTTAAGAAACAACGAAAGGAAGGTGGGCTCATCTTTGGACCATTCCTTGATTAGGATATGAATTATGCATGATAAGGCAAAAGTTGAAGGGAGGACCATCAAATGAATCACTCGTCCAACCAGTCTTAGATGGCCATTATGAAATGGCCATGACTTCAAGTTGCCATCGACCATTTTGGGCTAGGTATGATCGGATACCTCAATCATTTTGGGCTAAGCATGATCAGATGCCTATTGAAAATAATATTTTGAGTTACGAAACTCGAAACATTAATTTCAAGGTCTATAGGGTCGAGCCATCAGTTGGGTTCAAGAGTCAGTTATAGTGGGGAAGGATTAGCACCCCCACGACACCTAAAATTGGTACCATCTAGCCATAAATTAACAAGTCTCAGTTTTTCTTTCATATGATCATTATTTGTTTAACCCCCTTATTGTGAATGCAAATTTTTAAATATCGGATCTGGACTTTATAATAAAAATTTAATTAATGTCTCTCTATGCAACCCAGGAGGAAGGAGAAACATAAAGGATTTGGTACAATGAGGTCCAAATTGATTTGGAAGAGGATACTCTATGTTAAGCATTTGAGGGATACTGACATAAAACATTGCCTTGGGTTTAATGAAATTTGAGTGTTTGGAAAACATGAATGCAAGTCACCATCGAGAAGAGAAATGAGTTAGTAAAGCATATACGAATATAAAATTTGCGTTAAAGATAAACAAATGGAATTAAAAATGAGGGACGGTCGGGATGTATCTCATAATTGACATCGATTCTTGAGGAATAACCGACAATTTTAAGATGTGTGTTTAGACTTAAAGGTTGTCTTAGGTATAAAAACGTTGATTAAAGGTTCAGGGAAGCCCCAAAAAGAGAAAACTTAGATTTTTGATGAATTTTTGAAAAATGGGTTGGAGTATCTCCTAGGAAAAAATAGGGTTGGAAAATCCCTTCGAAAAAGTAAGGTTGAGTATCCCTTCAAAAAAAAGAATTCGAGTGGTTTTTGAAATCAAAATTTTTGGAAATTTCGAAGAAAACAAATTTTGAGATGGAAAATATTTTCACTTGGGAATGGAAATTAATTTTGAAAATAATTTTGAGTTTTGATCCAAGCCTAAAGGGATCTATGTTGTGAGTCATGACTCAATGGGGAAAATCATTGAATATATTTTGAGTCATTCAAATGACTAGGTGTGGGAAAATCCAAGCAAATTTTCTAAGTTCAGCAACTATAGGGGATAGCTTTATGCTATCCACCTTCCTAAATTTATTTCGGCTAATTAGTCTGATGGTTTCCTATTGGTAAACGAGATACTGTTGGAAAGGTAACTCAATAATAATTAATTTAAAAATATTGTAAAAATCCTAGAAAATTGGTTTCTAGGTGGAATTAATTTTTTAAAATTGAGTCTGAATCAGTACTGACAATAACTGCTAGGAAAAAGGAGCAGTGAAAACTCATCTAGACTCGTTCGATATTGTTAAATCACAAACAATACATTTCTGGAAAGAAAATTTTATAACCTTTTTGGAAAAAATATTTAAAAACTCCAGAAAATCATTCAATGGATCAATATTACTCAAACAAAATGCGAATTGCTGATTCTAAGGGTTACAAACAGTAAGGGTTTGAAAAATCATAACTATTACATCCCAAGTGATCTAGGGCCAAATGAGGTATCATTGTGAAGATAATTCGAAGCCCATTCAAGAAAAAATACTGGAAAATTCTAGAAAAATCATTTGGAATCCAGAAATAATTTTTTTAATAGCGGCCATTATGCTAATACCAAAACAGGGGTTTTTTCGAGTTAAGGCTTTTATGGTCGCGTGTCAAGGCATTGGACATCCAAATATCCAACCATTAAGGTCCATGGAAGTGAATGAATGGACCAATCCAACTCCCATAGAATAGGCCGCCAAACCATCCACTATCCACACCAATGGTAATGATAATCTTGAAACAAAACTCAGATTAAAGCACTTGAAAATATTTTTTAATTTTTGATTAAAAATAGAATTTATTTGGCCTAATGAGGCCATGATCCCAAACATTTATGCTTGAAATATCCTTAAAATTGGAGAACCAATATATTAAAAACATTAAATCCATGCTAATGCTCATTACTTGAGGTTATTATAGATTTAACTTGGGGTGGTTTTACAAAATAGATTTCAGCCAACATCAAACAAACATTACAACAAACATATTATGGACTAAATAAGTAGCATGATATCAAACACTCAAGGCATAGTTTGGCACACATAATATGGCATTTTAACAAAAAATAGGTGACTAAATCACAAGCAATGACACAAGCAACATTTAGTCATGTAACAATAAGTATCAAGCATCACAAATCAAAGTGTTGAGATGAAGCAAAACTATAAAGGTAGAAATATAAGCTAGCCAAATGGAAATGGTGCAAGAGACATGATTTTTTAGCCACCAAAATATCATAACAGCTCATTAAACACACAACCACATCAAACAGGCTCAAAAATATGCACTACAAGGGTCATGGTTTTCAATCAAAAGGCTTGCTAAAATGGCATAAAAAACAAAAATGAGACAAGCGAAAGATGTAAAAGAAAGGGTGAAGGAAATATACTACAAAATGAACCTTTGAAGCTTGCTTAATCTCCTTGTCTATATGGTGCCTCCATGTTTGTGTTTTACTTGCTTTCGACTTTCCTTTTTTTCTGTTGCTATGAATTTTATTTGTCGCCAAAATTTTTTTTCTTGCTAGGGCTGGCGACTAAATAAAGAAAAATTGAGAGAGTTTTTTCTTTTTTTTTTTTTGAAAGTAAACCTTTTTGGCTTGATAGGAGGCCATTTGGCCAATATCATGCTATGGCAGTTTTGGCTTTTAGTTATCAAAAATGATGAGTCATAGTATACTAAAGTGTGCTTTTAATTTTTAATTGGTCCAAATAATATTACTCAAGCACCAACTAACCACCAAAGTTCCAAAATATAATTTTGAAATACCTCATTATTAAGCTAATTGAGTCCCAAAAAAATAATTAATCCAACCCAATAGGCCCAAAATTAATTCAAAAATGGACATATTGTATCAAATAATTTTAATAAGGCCGAATTAGAATTTAAAATATTTGAAAAGATGACCCAATATAATTAAATAAAATAGGCCCAAATAAAATAATTAAATATAGACATGGGCTCTATTTTACTTAATAAATATATATAAAAGATTTGGTCTTATACTAAGTAATTTATGACCCAACATAATTAAATAAAATAGGCACAAATAAACTAATCTGATATGCATGTGGGCTCTATTTCATCGGATATATTTTTTTATAACACTTGGTCTTAAATTAAATAATTTATGACCCAATATAATTAAATAAAACAAGTCCAAATAAACTAA
>JBBYHK010413610.1:0-22672 GCA_038382065.1 Adansonia grandidieri
ATGATTAATTTAAAAGTCTAAATTCATAATCTGATATGTGTTTTAATCTTTCCTTATGCAAAGAAATGAGTTAAAATTAAGTTTTAGATCAATGGAGGACGAGTCAAAATTGCCCAGACCGTGAAAATAACCCGCATGTATCGATACATAGCATAATGTATCGATACATTTGGTCCAAAAACCTTGATATTATAGATACAATGAACATTGTATTGATACTATAAACCATTGTATCAATACTATGAACCACTGCATCGATACATGCTGATATGCATCGATACATTTCTTTACAGAATGCATGTTTTGGTCCTGACATGGTCTAGTATCGTTACATGAGGTCATGTATCGATAGAGAGGCTTATGTATCGATACATCTACATGTTGTATCGATACAAATGGGGACATTTCACATTTTTTGCATGTTGGAGCATTGTATCGATACATTCAACTAAAATTGTGAATTTTGTCATATATTTTATCCCCGGATACCTTGAACTCCATTATTTGATGCCACATCTTCGCATTTACCTTTGATATGATCCTTAGGCCTTCTTGATGTCCTCAAAATACTTTTTTTACTAGGCGACATCATCCCCTCTTACGTCCATGCTCTAGATTGCTAAAAATCAGCCCAGACAAAATAAGGTGTCTACAACTACCCCTCTTTGACCGTTGCTGAGAATCAGGAACAGGGCAAAGACAAATAGACACTATTTACTGACACTTCTAGAACATTAGGGTGTTAGGTTTCTAAGGTTTGACCCCCTTAGGCAGGTACGGAGTAACATGGATTTTTGATGTGGGTGCCGCTAGCTTATGCAGGCTTTGACTTAAACTTGGTCCCACTAGCTTGTGTGGGCTTTGAAAGGGTGCCATTGACATGTGGGCTTTAAAGGGTGCCACGACTTGTGGGCTTAAAAAGGGTGTCATGACTTGTGGGCTTGAAAAGGGTGCCACTAACTTGTGGGCTTTTAAAGAAGTGCCGCAGACTTGTGGGCTTTAAAAAAGGTGCCACGACTTGTGGGCTTTGAAAAGGGTGCCACTAACTTGTGGGCTTTTAAAGGGGTGCCACTGACTGTGGGCTTAAAAAGGGTGCCACGACTTGTGGGCTTAAAAGGGTGCCACTAATTTATAGGCTTTTAAGGGGTGTCGCTAACTTGTGGGCTTTAAAAAAAGGTGCCACTGACTTGTGGGCTTAAAAGGTTTTAAAAGGGTGCCACTAACTTGTACGCTTTAAAAAGGGTGCCATTGACTTATAGGCTTAGAGGGATGCCGCGACTTGTAGGCTTAAAGGGGTGCTCTAAGTTGTGGGCTTTTAAAAGGGTGCCATGACTTATGGGCTTTGAAAAGGGTGCCACGACTTGTGGGCTTTAAAAAAGGTGCCACTGACTTGTAAGATTGAAAGGTGCCATGACTTGTGGGCTTAAAGGGGTGCCACTAACTTATGGGCTTTTAAAAGGGTGCCATGACTTATGGGCTTAAGAGGGTGCCACGATTTGTGGGCTTTTAGACAGGTGCCAAGATCTGTGGGCTTTAAAAAAGGGTGCCACGACTTGTGGGCTTAAGAGGATGCCATGACTTGTGGGCTTTAAAGGGGTGCCACTGACTTGTGGGCTTGAAAGGTGTGGTGACAAATTTTTCAATAAAATTCTAATACAAGCTCTTCCTAATAGAAGTTCATGACAAAATTTCCTACTGAAAAGGGTTTTGGCATTAGTTCTTGACAAAACTTCTGACGAATGTTCTTGATAAAAGTTTCTTTTCGTTCTTTTTTTTTTTTACAATAGTTTCTAGACAACAATTTCTTACCACTAGCACTTTTGATATAAGGTGATGAGAAGAGAAGGACCTTACCTGAATGACACTTGGTTTGCGAAGCTTAGAGCTCTTACTAGGAATTCCTTTGAGGTTTAGCAAACCTAGCCAGAAATGATATTGTAAAAATGATGCAGGATGGTAATGTGAATGCATGATGTGGAATGCTATCATGATTGCATGATGTGAGGTCTAATACAGGAGACAACCGTAGTTCTCCTTGTACATCATTCAGACTCTCAAAGGGATGGTGATTTGTCTTTGTTGCAACCATGGACCAGAATTTTCCCTATCTCGCTAGGGATTGTAGTTTGTCCTGGCTCTATTAGGGATACGACCAAAAATTTAGTCTCAAGAACTTGGACTATTGCATTTCTTGATTTAGGAGGCTTAATCATTTTCCTAATAAATAAAAGGCATTGTCAATAATTTGGAGACTATTTGTCTAATTAGGTTGATGTCTCCTATTTTAATAAGACTCTGATAGAATGCATGGGTCGATTCTTGGTTAGCTTAAAATGGTTTGTCTTGAGATGTGGCTTGTGAAAGTGAGAAATGGTTTGGTGCATGGTCATGCTGAACGGGTGTTTGGACATGACAAGCACATAATCTTGATGATTGGGGCATAAGCAGAGTTCCCTGTACTTTTCTTTTCCTTTCAATGTAATGTCAAGATGTTCTAATGCATATTTCAGTTGATTATCAAACATTATCAGTTAGATGACAAGTGCAATGTGAATTGTATAGGGGTTAAAAGAAATAAGGCAATATTTATTCATGACAACAAAGAGACGTAACTCGATATATCTTTTGAAAAACAAGTGATAGGGTAGCAAGAAAGATGATCTTTTGGGCGAAAGATGCCTCTAACAATTATGACATGGATGTTCTTTAGGTGCTTGTCAGAATCTTTCTCGAACAATGAATGTGCCTAGCATGAGCTAGTCTTCGAAAGATCTCTAAGGTTGCTTTGCCTTGTCCTATAGGTACTCTCAGTTCATGTCCCATCAAAATTGATCTTCTCAGGTTGCCCTTGTGGGTGTTCAACTGTAGTCGGGTTGGTTGCCCAGATGTCCTTTTCGGATTTTCATCTAGACCCCATTTTGTTTTCCTTCTCTTTTTTTTTGTATTTTTTTGTTTGTTTTTTATTTTTTTATTTTTTTTGAAGGACGCCTTTTTAGGTGTTCACCCTTCATGTGTAATTTTTTTTGACAGAATCTGAGTTGACTGAGTTGAGCAAGACATTGCCGTCCATTTTTGATAAAATTAGGGCCCCTCCGAAGAAGGCTTGCTTCACGATATACGGTTCTTCCCAATTAGGGGTCCACTTGCCCCGTGCATCTTTGTGAATTGGGAGGATCTTCTTTAATACCAATTCGCTTGGGTGAAATTGTCGTAGGCGTATCTTTTTGTCATGGGCTCCAATCATACGTTTTTGATACATTTGACCATGGCAAATGGCCTTCATGAGTTTTTCCTTGATGAGATTGAGCTGGTCATATCTGTTCTTGACCCATTCAGCTTCTTCAAGTTTAGTTTCCATCAAGACTCTGAGAGAAAAGATCTCAACTTTGATAGGCAATACAGCTTCCATCCCATAGACAAGAGAAAATAGGGTAGCACCCGTAGAAGTGCAAACTGAGGTTCGATAGGTGGGAAGTGCAAAGAATAGCTTTTCATGCCAGTCTTTGTAAGTCTCAGCCATTTTCTCAACTATTCTTTTAATGTTTTTATTGGCTGCCTCAATCGCCCCATTCATCTTTGGGCGATAAGGGATAGAATTATGATGCTGGATTTTGAACTGTGGCAGACTGCTTGCATCATTTTATTGTTTAAATTGCTTGCATTGTCTGTGATGACTTGGTTTGGGAGGCCATATCTACAGATGATGTCTCGCTTGACAAACTTACAGATGGTCAATCTAGTGACATTAGCATACGAGGCAGCCTCTACCTATTTGGTCAAATAGTTGATCACTACCAACATAAAATGATGCCCATTGGAAGCTTTGGGGGTGATTGGCCCGATCACGTCCATGCCCCACATAGAGAAGGGCCATGGGGCCATCATGACATGAAGTGGCGTTGGAGGGAAATTGATCTTGTTTGCATAGATTTGACACTTATGGCATTTTCGTGCATAATTAATGCAGTCTCTCTCGATGGTCAACCAATAATAACCCACTCTTATGATTTGCTTGGCCATCCAATGTCCACTAGCATGCGTACCATAAATCCCTTCATGAACTTCTTTTAGGATCTTTTTAGCTTCAGAAGTGTCAACACATCTGAGCAATACTTGATCGTAACTCCTTTTGTAGAAGATTTTTCCATCTAGAACAAATCCCATAGCCAGCCTTCTGATAGTCTTTTTATTAGTCTCGGTTGCATGTTTGGGATATTACTGATCCTTGATGTAACAAAGGATGTCATAGTACCACGGTAGGCCATCCTACTCTTTTTCGACGCTATGACAATGAATCAAAGTTGTGTAGATGATCATCTATATGGAAGCGACGTTCGACTCCTGGTTGACTTTAAACATGGATGATAAGGTAGCCAAAGCATCGACTATTTGGTTCTCTTCTTGAGGTAAGTGTCGAAAACTAATATCATCAAATTCTTTCTTAAGCTCTGCTATCGACTTCCCATACTTCGTCAGCTTGGCATCACAAGTTTGCCACTCTCCTTTCAATTGGTAGATGACTAGGGCTGAATCACTAAACACCTATAATATCTTGACATTTCTCTCAATGGCTGCTTGAAGCCCCATGACACATGCTTCATTTTTTGCGATATTATTCGTGCAATCGAAATTTAGACTTGCTGTGAATGGATAATGACTCCCATCAGGTGACATCAATATTGCCCCAATTCCATGTCCTAGAGCATTTGATGCTCCATCAAAATACATTTTTCAAGATTCATCTTGGTTAAAGACGTCTTCATCCTTAGAAATGCACATTAGATCTTCATCTGGGAAGTCAAAATTTAAGGGTTCATAGTCATCCGCCACTCGACTTGCCAAAATGTCAACTATTGCACTGCCCATGATAGCCTTTTGACTGGCAGAGGCATTGTCATATTTAGAAAGTAGGACTTGCCATCTAGCTAGCCTTCCTGATAGTGCAAGTGCTTCACATAGATACTTGATAGGATCGAGCCTTGCAATCAACCATGTGGTATGGTATAGCATGTACTATCAGAGTCTTCTGGCTGTCCACACTAAAGCACAACATAGCTTCTCGACTGCGGAGTAATTGCACTCGCATTCTGTGAACTTTTTGCTTAAGTAGTAGATTGCTTGTTCCTTTTTTCTGTACTCATCATGCTGCCCTAATACATAACCCATAGACTTTTCAAAGACTACCAAGTAAAGGATTAAAGGTCAACCGGGCATCGACGGTACCAACACTAGCGGACTTAACAGATAATGCTTGACTTTATCAAAGGCTTCTTGACATGCCTAATTCCACTATCCTGGACTTTATTTGCAAAGAAGCCAAAAGATAGGGTCGCATTTGTCAGTGAGCTGGGATATGAATCCAGCAATGTAGTTTAGTCTCCCTAAAAAGCTTCCACTTCTTTTTGGGTTTAAGGTGGTGGCATATCCTGAATGGCTTTAACTTTGTCTGGGTTAACTTTAATCCTTTTTTCGTTGACTCTGAAGCCAAGAAGCTTACCCGAAGTGACTCGAAGATACATTTGGTAGGATTCAATTTGAGTTAAAATTTTCGTAGCCGTTTAAAAAGTTTCTGAAGGTCTATGACATGCTCATCCTCTTTCGTTGACTTGGCAATCATGTCATCAATGTAGACCTCAGTTTCTTTATGCATCATATCATGGAATAGGGCTACCATGGCTCGCTGATAGGTTGCCCCAGCATTTTTAAGTCCGAAGGGCATGACATTAGAGCAAAATGTCGCCCATATAGTTACAAAAGTTGTTTTCTCCATGTCTTCGGGCGCTAACTTAATCTGGTTATAGCCTGAGAATCCATCCATGAAAGGGAACAGAGAATTCTTGGCCATGTTGTCTACCAAAGTGTCAATATGGGGTAGCAAAAAGTTATCCTTAGGACTAGCTTGATTTAGATCTCGATAATCAACACACATTCGTACCTTGTCATCTTTCTTTGGGACGGGACTATATTGGCGACCCATTCTGGATATTTGGCTACTTCAATAAACCCTGCATCAAACTGCTTCTTGACTTCCTCTTTAATTTTGAGGAACATTTTGGCTTCATCCTCTTTAAGTTTTGCTAGATTGGTTTGCATCCAGGCTTGATGGGAAGCTTGTGGACCACTATATCAGTGTCTAGTCTTGGCATGTCTTGATTTGACCAAGCGAATACATCTCGATACTCCTGGAGTAGGTCTATCAGCTTGGTCTTAGTTGTCGACTTTATTGAGGTTTCGATTTTAACTTCCTTTTGGTCCTCCTGAGTACCTAGATTTATTACTTCCATTGGGTCTTTATGGGGCATGATCTGCTTCTCCTCTTACTCAACTAATCATAAGAGGTCTGATGGTATAGAGCTTTCTTCGAAATCTTCTTCATAATCAGCTTCACTAGTGTAAATTGACTATTAAAAATCGATCTTCGAAGACCCATCAAACATATCCATGTCACTATAGTCAGGACACCTGAAAGGGCAAAGAAATAAACATTGCAAAAGGCACACACACCACTAAGGGATTTGGATAAAAATGAAGGCAAAAGAGTAATGGAGACAAAAAGGTTGAAAAGTGATACACAATATGGAATGATATATGCAAAAGTCATTTCATTGATAATGTTCGATAAAAATGCCCTTTCCATAGGACAGCCATCTGCTCTTGGGCGAGGGCAGGTAGGTTTTCATTTCTTAACCTTACATGAAAAGGATAGGAAAAGTGCAGGGGCTTCCGTCATGACCCTATGATCAAAATCAGGTCCTAGTGGAAGGACACAAATTTTATGGCTCGGTATCTTGGAGATGGAGGCTGTTAAATAATCTGTTTAGGATAACCAAGACATCTTTAGCCTTTTGCTCTTCCGATTGGCTTGGATCAATTCATCCTTCCGAATGAAATATCTCATGGAGAGATGGAAACATTATCGGCTTTGACTCCTCCTCTCGATCTAATGATCGTGTTATCTCCTGGTTGCAGGTCTTCTTTTCTTACTGCTTTCTTAAGTGTGCATTGGCCTTAAATTCTAAACCTCTTTTGTTGGCTTGAGTGGTGACTCGGGCCATCCCTTGTAAATTTTTGCTAAGCCCTTTTCTAGCATGGGAACCTTTGCCAATAGTCATTTTTAAACTTGAGTGAGTACTCTTTGATAGATAGGGTTTGACTATTGGCAATCCTTCTCCGACAAATATCATATTGACAAACTCAAAGGATTGGAATGATGAATCTGGTGCATCTTCATTAGGCTTTATATAGATATCCTTAGCGAAAGCAGTGGCGATCATTTCTTCTTCTGCTCTGATGGTGACTACTTTGTCATCTATCACAAATTTGAGCTTCTAATTGAGAGAGGACAGGACAGCTCCGGCGGAGTGTATCCATGGTCTTCCCAATAAGCAGGTGTAAGAAGGATTAATATCCATTACTTAAAAGTCCACTTCATATGTACATGGGCCTATCTGGAGCTGGATTGTGATATTTTTAATTACTCCGCGACATGTTCCATCAAAAGTTTAAACTATGTTGTGGCTACTTATGATGTTAGACTGATCGACTGGGAGCTTGCTTAATGTAGTCATAAGCATGACATTGAGGGCTGACCCATTGTCTATAAGTACTTTAGCCAAAATGCATTGGGTAGTGATATGCAAAGCCTTGTAACTGCCCTTACCTCTAGGTGGGATCTCATCATTAGTGAAGGAAATGTAATTATCGGCCATGATATGCAAAGCCTTGTAACTGCCCCTAACTCTAGGTGGGATCTCATCATTAGTGAAGGAAATGTAATTATCGGCCATGATGTTGTTCACTAACTGATCCAACTTGTCCACGGGGATGTCTAAGGGCACATATGCTTCGTTTAGCATCTTCAGTAATGCATTTCGGTGGACCTCTGAATTAAGAAGCAGAGATAGCATAGAAATTTTGGTGCGTTGCTTGCTTAACTGATCCACAATGCAGTATTCACTGTGCTTAATGAACTTGAGAAACTTTATGGCTTCTCTTTCATTCACTACTTCCTTGACTTTTTCAGTTTTAAGATTCTTTGCTTGGATTTAATTGGTACTAGTGCTTAAAGAAGCATCAACCTTCTATTTTTCTTGAGCTAGGGGAGTGTAACACTTACCGCTATGAGTTAGATGACTAACTCCTGATAGTTCCATTGTAATAGTTGAGGGAGTTAGTTCTCCGATCATCACTGCCTAATTCTCGTGTTTCCATGGAACAGCTTTGTTGCTCTTATACGAGAATGGTTTAGGTACTTCTATAATCAATTTTGGTGTAAGTGATGAAGAACTGACCTCAGAACTTGACTTGCCATAAAGAATGAAGGGTCGATTTCTCCTATAAGGTGGCTTCATGGTTTTATCTCCTATCATGTTGATAGATTCAGCAGCAGGTGTGATCTCATGATAGAATTCTATCTGGCCTTCATTCATCATTCTTTGAACCATGGACCTAAACTCCTCACATGTTTGGAGGGTATGACCTATAACCCTATAGAAGTCACGGAAGTTGTCAGGATTATCTTCCAATTTTTCTATTACATTGAGCAATCCACCTTGAATCAATGCTTGCCAAACTAAGAACATTGGCATCCTTACATCCTCTATGCTTGCCCTTACTTCATGTTTGTTCTCAATGTCGATCATATTTGCAGCTGGCTCAGTACGGTTTGGCAAAGGATTGGCAGCAACATTTGGTCCCTAGTTTATCCCAAACTTCAGGACTTTTGAGTTAATTAGATTTTGCACGTTTTGTTTGAAAGATATGCAATTCTCAATGTCATGTCCTGCTACCCCAGCATGGTATTCCCAGTGGGCGTTAGGGTTGTACCATGGCGGGTATGGTGGCTTCTTTTCTGGGACATAGATTGGGGCCACCAAATGATTTTGGACCAAGGTCTAGTAGAGCTTTTTATAGGTCATAGGGATAGGATCAAAGTGTTGTCTTTATTGATTTGCACCTCGATTGCCAAGTGCATTATTGGTTGTTCGATTGGTATTTTGGTGGACTTGTGTATAGTAGCCTTGTGGTAGGTTGGATAGGATTGCAAAGGATAGGTTGTAGGTTATGGCATTAATTAGCTGAGGAGGGATAGTGATAGGGCGAGAATACAATGTGCCTGGGTAGTGAGGGTTAGGTGTTTGACATCATTTCGACTGGGATGAGCTAGCATAACTTATGGCATTGGCCTTTCCTTCTTTTTTTTGCTAGCCATTAGCTTTTTGCTTGATCCAGACGTTTCCTCGGCTGACATTCTACCACTCTTAATAGATGTGTCAATCATTTCTCCAGAGAGGACTAGGTCAGCGAATTTCTTGGTGGCATTTCCTATGAGCTTCTCATAATAAGGAGCGCATAAGGTGTGGATGAAAGTGACTATCATCTCTTTTTCTATAAGGGGAGGCTGGACAAGAGTTGCTTCCTCTCTCTACCTTTGGGCGTATTGCCTAAAGCTTTCAATGGATTTTTTTCTCGAGATTCATCAAGAAAAGTCGATCTGGTGCCCAATCTGATATGTGCTGGTATTGATTTAGAAAGGCCTTAGCCAAGTCAGCCCACGATTGGATTTTCACATTGTCTAACTCAATATACCATCGAGCTGCTGCCCTAATGAGGCTATGCTGGAAGTAATATATGAGAAGCTTTTCATCTTTCTCATATCCGGCCATCTTTCGTAGGTACATTCACACATGGACGGAAAGGTCAGTGGTTCCATTGAACTTCTCAAACTCTGGGACCTTGAACTTCGGGGGAATGACAAGGTTGGACACCAAAGACAGTGATTGTGCATTAAGAGCTCTGAACTTGCCACTCCCCTCGATGGCTTGGAGGCATTTTTCCAGTAATTGGAATTTATTCACTTCTGCTACAATCATGGTGGACTTTTAACCTTCTGTCTTCTCTGGTTCCTCATGGTTGAGGGTTATCGAATCTGCTGACGAGACTCCTGCATTCACCCCTTGAGTACTAGGAATGAATTGACCTGCCGCAATAGGATTAAGGTAGATAACTGGTGGAGCCTAAGTAGCACGTGTAGGAGCATGCCGTTGTTCTTGTTTGGTTTCCCCTTGGGTAGGTTTTGGATTGTTAGCAGGGGGACTTTCAACATTGGGAGGATCATTCCTTATTTCAGCAATGCTGGCTTGCCCTTTTTCTCTCATAGAAGCTGTCATTAGTTCCATAAGTCTTGCCATTTGAGTTTGCATTTCATTTTGCTGACGGAGCTTCTGGTCTTGTGATTCCTTAACCATTAGCTCAAGTCATTCAATACGAGCTTCATGATTGCTCTCCATGATTTGCTTACGGTGTCGCATGTTGTAACAGTGCCTGATGTAAGGTTCCATGTTCCTTATTGATCTCAGAATCCCTTGCACTTTTATGGCCCAATTCCCGTATTAGACTTTCTTTTTAAAAAAAAAAATCTATTTATTGATGAGCATTTATGATGTGATGATGAGTTAAGATAATGAATGATTGATGCAAGTGCAATGAAAGAAAGAAAACTGGTGAAATTAAATGTGCATATGCATTGGAGACAATTAATTCTTGGAACAGCTTCATCAATAACATCATTCATAGAGTCACAAAAGGGGTTCTTTTATGGCATGATTACATTTGAAAGTATCTGGCATGATTACATCTGAAAGTATCTGACATGATTACATTGTGTAATCACACAAAAGTCATTGCTCACTATCTCCAACAGGTGTGATGTCTCACCTTATGGACCGAGCTACTTCAATCATGTCATCCGCCTCTCGTTGAGCCATCTGAACTTGTTGAGTGAGGTGCTGATGTTGTTCTTGGTAGTTCAGACATGCTTGCTCAATTATCGCTTGCCAATCTAATTCGCGTTGCTCGAAAGCCTTTGTTAGTTCATTGGTATAACCTTAATGATCTTAAAGAGATTATTCTAACTCCTAGATTCTATGAATGAGGGCTTCATTTTCAACCCTAGTGGCTCTCACATCTTGTATTTGGGCCTTGAGTCTTTGATTTTTTAATTGGTAGGTGGAAGCAAGAGCACGTGCCCTCATGAACTTTTCTTTGTTGGTTTTGACTTCCTCCTTTTGCTGGTTCAGCTCATGATTGAGAGTGGCAACTTCTGCTTCCCATTCGACTGGTGTCTTGCCAATACGTCAAGACTTGTTAGCTTTTTTAAGTGTAACATAATCCTTGGTTAGGCTCTCAAGGTCATCTTTGAAGCTATCCCTTTCTTTAATGACTCAATCCATTTCACCACTCCTAAGATAGATATCCATTTCTAGCTGGCCCTTTTCCTCCTTAAGTCGAGAGATTTCTATAGCAAAGGATGCCTTTTCTCGCTCGAACTCCCTCTTAAGTAGCTTGATCTTAGAAGGTAGTTCCTTTATTGGGATTTGCAGTGTCCCTAAGTTGGGTAGTGGCAATGGATCGTTGATATGGTGGAGCCTCTATTCTTTGTATCCTGGCGTAGTGGGGCTTCCTCTCCAATATCTTTCCATACAAAGGACCTTCTTCCAGGCTTGAAAAGCTGACTAGACTTTTGCTTTATAATTGGGCTCTCCATATTTGAAATCCTAATGTCCTAAGTCTTCAAAGAACGGGATGAATTGCTAGCACAGGAACTGACGTAATACCAATAAAGGGGCATAACTAAGTATTTCCCCATAATCCCAAGAGTGGCACATAAGTGTAATCTCTACATCTGTACACAATTGACTGAGGGAACACCCATGGGGCTCCCCACGTGATTTCTTCCTCTTTGACATTTCATAATTCCTCGACCCAATACTTTTCTGTCTTATCTTGATGTCATTCTTCCTCTAATGCCATGAAAAGAGGACTGATCTTGAAGAAGAAATTTTGCCTGACTCTTCCTTTCCTAACACAAAGATGACTTAGGAGCCACATCTGGAGCAATGAGGCACACCCAATAGACCTTCATGTTCCTGTCCTTTTACAAAAGCTGACGGTGCCGATGGTTTCGACGATGATGGTTGAAGCAGGGTTGATGTTGCCACATAGGCGAGAAAAGAAATCGGTGATTGCCACCTCTGCATAACCCAAAGTCTTTAGGAATATAACGAGCCCATAGATTGCCAAAGCGTAGACATCTTGAGCTTTCTTTTGATCAGAAAGATTCATGATTAGCTCTTTCAAGCTAGCCCAAGAGATGCATTCTTTACTCCCTTTTACTTTGACATGACTATCAACCCATGCTTCCGTGACTCCAAGAATTTGCCTCAACCTTTTCTTGAACACAGGAAGGGTTAGAGCCTTGTAGTAAATCCGGTCTGATTTGGCCCTTTCTATGTTGAGCAAGGCTATGTACTCATCAATGGTAGGGACTAAATCCTATTGGTCGAAGGTGAAACATCTGTAGGCTGGATTCTAGAACTGTGCTGCTACTCCCAACAAGCCATCATCCAATTGAGCTCGAAGTAAAAGAGCTATATCCCCGTACTTTTTAGTGAAGGCTTCTTTCATGTTCCTGTCACAATTGTCCCACATGTGCTTCAGTTCCCGACAATCATTCTGACAAAAGCCAATCTTGACCTCTTCATGCATTTCTGAGACGTAATCAGACTTTAAGATGTCCCCATCTTGATGTTGGTGACCTTCTGACAATGTTCTGACATTTTTAAAGGACTCGATAATGGAGATAAGCTGTTGCTCCATAAATGATGCCCCTTGCTGAACACAGAACCAGAACAATTGTCCCAAAATGATGATTATCATGATGGTTATGATAAAATGATGCATACACCAAAACATAAATAAAGAGAAAATGAGTTAGTGAAACATATAAGAGACAAATGTAATAAAAATTTAAGAACATTAAAATAGAAGAAAAAAACAAACATCTCAGCCAAGGTGCCGAGATGAGAGACGAGCAGCATTTCAACATGCCAAGGTGCAATCTACCCTTTGTGAGGTGATGCTATATTTTATTTTGATAAAAAAATGACCAGTAGCAATATTCGTTTATCACCACCAGTGTGGAGGCGCGTTAAGCCATTACTCGGACAGCATAGCGGCTTACAGAATAAGACATTGTGAATGATGGTTTTTGTTCATCGTCACTTATTTATACAAAGGTTAGCCGTCGTTCAGGCAGCACAATAGCATGTCATGATAAATGATAAAAATATAGATGTGGATGACAATTGTATACTCATTGTCACCTACATAATTATGGTAATTAGGAGTAAACCCATCCATGTTTACTATAGCCAAACCTAAATCATGAGCTTTCATCATGGTCGAATCCTTCTATGCTTAAGAATATAAGATTTCATCTTTAAAATCACTTAATCTTAACACTAGATACATGGATCATAGCTCTTATCAACCTAAATCATCAAAATCTAACAACATATAGCTAATCAAATCATGAGCTGAACTTTATAGCATGTTCGAACATCATCACAAATATGATTAATATGTTTCTATCTTTAATTCATCAATAAATCATGCATTAATCATCAATAAATCAATTAGATCTTAACTAAAATCATGAAAGCATGATCAAAGTATCAAGAAGCTAGCATGGCCAAAATGTCAAAGACACTAAATCAAGTTACCTGAATTCAATCTAAGCATAAGAAAACATAAATCAAACATCAATCATGCTAATTGAGTTTAAATTAAAGAGACAAGTTAAAGATTATACCTATCCAAGCTATTCTTTAATAGAGGTTAAGAACACTTAAGATAATTTCCAAAATATCTTTAAAAAAAATCTAAGGAAAAGTTTCATTAATGAATAGCCACCACTATCTATTTATAAACTTTAAGGGGTAAACTAACTCTAAGTCACCTATGGGTAACCTTAGGATTTGCTACTAAGCTCCTAACTTCCACTAACTAACTACATGGGAAATGACTAATTAACTCTTAGTGAATGGATAAGCAAATCCCCATATTTAACACATGTGAAAATTCAGTTAAGGCATATTATTATAGTAATCTATGTACAACATTCAATCGACCCGAATATGCCTACGTAAAAACACAATTGAATGTTCCATTCCATAGGAAAAATGTTTCCTAATGACTATCTATAGAAAAATCTAAAATTTTCTATCCCAAACCTCTCGAATTAAGCTGTTAGGGTTCCTAGCATTCTAAATTCCTAAGTTCCTCCTAATGCCTAGTCCTGATTAAACCTTCTCGACCTAAATTCCACGATCAATTTCATTTCAATATAATCAATTTTGAAATCCAAGTTCCAGAACCCTTCCAATTTCAAAAATCTAATTTTGCTCTAAAAAGTTAACTTTATAAATAGTGACTTTATTGCTTTATTGACTTTTGATTTCAACTTCTAAAACAAGTCTCTTTTTCATCCAAATGACATCAATAAACACTCTTATCATTTTAAGAGACATATACCAATAAACTTTTAACATTCTTGGATTTTCAAGACCTAAGTCCCAATTTTTCAAATCTAGTATCTACCCTTTAAATTGAAAAATTAAGCCTAAATGCCTTACTATATTAAACTAAGCCAATGAAAGCTAACTAAAACCTCAATTTGACCTTTTTGTCATTTATAACTCATCCAAAAATTCCAAAACTAGAAAATTTCATCTAACACCTAAAACCAAGAAAAAATTAATTAGATGCCTAAACAAAATATGGTGTCTACACCTATGTAAGTGAATTGGGATAAACAAAGTGCTCTTTTCAATCTATCCCCGTAAATCTTAATTCCCATAATATATGTTGCTTTTCCTATATCTTCATAAAGAATTGTCTAGACAGCTAGACTTTAATGCTCTACAGCATTGGTATGTCGTTTCCTATAAAGCAAATTATCATCAACATATAGCACCAAGAAAATAATAGCTTGCCCATTTACCTTGTTATGGACACATGGATCATAAAGATTCTTTATGAAGCCTAATTCTTTAACTATTTTATCAAATCTAAAATTCTAACTCCATGAAGCTTGCTTTTAGCCCATAAAATGGACTTTTTTAGTCTCATACCTAATTTAAATTTGACTTGGACATGTGTCATGTACACTTTATTTTGAAAATTCCTATTAGGAAATGTAATTTTCTTATATTCATCTACCATATCTCATTGTGGATAACCTATTTTGTCTAGGCCAATGTTCAAGGTATTAGAAGTCATCATCCATGGTACTATCAAGGTTATTTGAAGAAGCATGGGTCAAGTTCTTACTATTCTAAAAAAAGATAAAGAGTTCAAAAAGTCAAGGTAAGAAAAATCTATAATTTTGTATGTATGTCTCGACACATAGGTGTGAGGTATGGATACAAGGCTCCACTCCATTTAAATTCCAAAATCTTGCTAACTATATCCATAAAAAAAAGGCATGGTATCGATACCAAACATGTTTGTATCAATATAGAGTTACGTTGTAGATAAAATCATGATTTTTGGCCATCAAGTACTGATACAAGAGTGTATGCATCGTTACATGCTTGCTAGTATCAATGCGCCATCAATATATAATTCTTTGTATCAATGCCATATTCAAAGTATCGACATATTCTAGGTTTTTTTACTCAGTGTATTGATACAAAGCTCAACATATCAATATATGAGGCAATTTTTGGCCTAATTTGAAAATTTTTTCCTTTTAATTCCATAACATCAAAACCCAAATTTGGTCATGACATTAGCCTTATAGAGCATCTAATATCAAATGTAACTTCATACACATCAAGTGGATATAATTTTTTGGCTCTAAATATTGGATTAACACATTTTAGAAAAGCCTATTAAGCTCAGCATGAGGGTATTTCATGAGAAAATATGATTTAATGGACCAAGTTATGATTACTCATTTGATCAGCTAATGCATGGTATCTTTTTGCCTGCAAGAATCATGATTAACCAATCAAATACTAAAAGGTATCACATTGGTACAATGAGTCATCATGCTGTACATTGCCAAAAGTCCATATCCCCTCATTGCTAGGTCATCTTAGTGGCTGAAACTATCCATTATATAATCAAAATTTTACTCAACTGAAGGAAATTTTATTTTACATCAACCAATAAAAGAAGACCTTAAGCTCTCTCAAAGACTCCATTCCCGTTGTGCCCTTTCCATCTTTGCAAAAACTCTTCTAAGTCCTTTATTTCTACCCTCCAAACCATTCTCCATACCCACCATAACCAAAAGCTCTTTCTTTTCCTTCTTTTCTTGCTACCTTTATAGTAAAGAAAAGGAAAAAATTGAGCTAGAAATTGTTGGATCGCTGTTTAAGGATAGCTAAGAGTTCAAACTTCTATTGGCGATATCTTTCATTTTTTCTTCGTTTCATTTTTTTATCTTTCTTCATCATCATTATCTTAGTGAACCTTTATGTTTCCATGACCCTACTAAGGTTTCCATGCATTATTATGGCTTTGTTTATTGTAGCCTTAGGATATTGATGATTTTCTTAGTGCTTCAATGGTGTTTTGGTATATTTGAATGCCATATTTCTTGTTGATGTTAAAACAATGCCTACTCATGCATTCTTGCCATGTTTTTCTTCATCTCAACATGCTTATTTCATACATGAATGCTTAACCTAGCATAGTTTGATCTTAACCATATTTTGGGATGCATTTTCACTATGATTTCTTTGTTAAAGTGCATGGATAACTTGCTATTTTGAGTAGTTGTTCATGTTTGATATCTTTACTTAGTTTAGTTCATCATATGTTTGTTGAAATGGCTCATGATGCTTATAAATATCTATTTCCAAAGGAAAACCTAAGTCTATACGAATCTCAATCAATAGAGATTAGCATGGATTTAATATTTTTAATATAATGGTTCTCTAATGTTGGGGATATTTTAAACATATATTTTTGGAATCACATATCATTAAGCCAAATAAATTTTGGTTTTAATCTAAAATAAAAAATGCTTCAACTATTTAGTTTAAGCCTTATTCTAAGCCTATCATGACTATTGGCATGGTTAACGAATAGTTTTGCAACCTACTTTACAGGAGCTAGATTGGTCCATTGCTTCACTACCATAACCTCAATGATTGGACATTTGGATGTCCAAAGCTTTAGCACATGATCATAAAAGCCTTCACCCAAAGACACCCTTATTTTGGCACTGGCAGCACAGTGTTCCCTATTTGAAAATTTATTTATGAGTGTAAAATGATTTTTATTAAATTTTCTAGCATTTTTCCTTGAAAGTGCTTTAAGTTAACTTTACAATGACACCTTGTTTGTCCTCAGGTAATTCCACATGTAGAAGTTATGATTTTTTGAACCTTTGCTATCAATAACCCCTAAAATTGGCGATTCACATTCTGTTTGGGCAGTTGTGACCCATCAAGTGATGTTCTTGGATTTTTTTAAACATTTTATTTGAAAATTTAAGAAATTCTCTTTTTAAAAAGGTATCATTTGCTATTTAACAATTTTGCAATAGTTTGAGGTGATTTTTCAAAGTTCACTGCTCCCTTGTTCTACCACTTGTTATTAAAGCTAACTAGACTATTTGCAAAAATTAATTTTGCCTAAAAAGCAATTTTCTAGAATTTTTGGAATATTTTTAATTAATCATTATCAAGTTAGCTTTCCAATAGTACCTTGTTTGTTGCTAGAAACCATCGGACCAAATTGAAATAAATTTGGGAAAGCAGATAACGCAATGCTATCCTTATTTTTGCTGAATGTGAGAAAATTTAGTAGACTTTCTTGAATCATATTTTCTAGTCATTCAAATGACTTCACATATATTCAATGGTTTCCTCTATGATGCCATGAGTAATGATGAAGGCCCCTTTAGGCTCGGATCAAAATCCATTTTCAAAATTAATTTCCCTTTTCCTATTTAAAAAATTAATTTTCATTCTAAAATCCTATTTCCCTGAAATATAAAAAATTTTGATTTTCAAAAATTATTTAAAATCTCACTTTTCAAGGGAATATTCTAACCTTTTTTTTCTAAGTGGGTACTCTAACCTTGCTTTTTTAATGAGATTCTCCAATCACTTACTTTTGAAAGGATACTCTAGGCTTGCCTTTTAAAAATACATTAAAAATTTAAGTGTTCTCTTCTTGGGGCTTCCCTAGACCTTTTATCAAAATTTTCTCGCCTAAAACAACCATCAAATCCAAACACATCACAAATTTGTTAATTCAGTTATTCTACAATGATTGGGGTCAATTAAATGATGCATATCGATCATACTTCCTTTTATGTTTTTGAGTATTCATCTTTAATGTAACTTTTATTATATTTTTATTTCGTACTAACCTGTTTCTCTTCTTAATAGCAAGTTGCATTCATGCTTTCAAAATTGAGTTTCATTAAACCTAAGGCAATGTTCTATGTTAGTATCCCTCTAGTGCTTAACGTAGAGCATCCTCTTCTAAATCAATTTGCATATTGTTTTATCGAATCTTTTATGTTTCTCCTCCCTCGTGGGTTGCATAAAGAGATATAATCAAGTTTTGATCACGGCAACTTGGATTTTATAAGAATTTGCATTTATAAGAAGGGGATTTACATAAATAATAGTCGTATAAAGAAAATCGAGGAAAACTAAGACTTTGATAATTTATGGCTAGATGGTACCAATTTTAGGCAAGGTGGAGGTGCTAGTCTTTCCTCACACGTAATCGACTCCTAGACCCTTTTAAAACAAACTCTAGTATACACAACCCATAAATCAGTGTCTTGAGTTTCATAACTCGAAATCATTAATTTTATTAGGTATCCGATCATACTTAGCCCAAAATGATCGGTGGCTACTCCAAGTCACAATTATTTCATAATAGCCATCCAATATTGGTTGGATAAGTGATTCATCTAATGATTTTCCCTTCGACCTTCGCTCTATCATGCCTAATTCAAATCCTAATCAAGGGATAATCCAAAGATAAGCCATTTTTCCCTCTTCCTTTTCTTGAGTCATAGTGCACCATGCAAGGGGCACATCGTCATAGCTTGGTGACTCCACAAGGGAATTGATTTTGAGAGTTAGTCTTGCAACCAACTAAATTTTATCATGATTATCGATTTCTTTCAATTTTAGTCATTATTTATTTGTAATTCCTTTTCTTTATCTTTTTGGTACATAATGTTTGTTTGCCATCACTCTCTATGTTTATGTTTTTTCATGATTGCTAGGGTTTCTTTCTACTCAAGAAAGTGAATATGCCAATGTTGGTATAATGGTAATAAAGAGTGAATAAAAAGGTTTAATTATTTCCCAACACATATCTCGCACTCACATTTGCATTAGACTTTCATCCGTTCTTTTCTTAGATAGAGAATAACACCTTTATTAGGTGAAAGTAAGCTAATTATCTCTATGGTATCTTTTTTTACCCATAGGCTAGCAATATCTTCTAGGATGTAAAGCACATATGCACTCATGGTATACTTTTTATCCGTATGGGCTAGCAAAATATATCCATCTAAATCATACGTATTCCACTAAGCTTGCAATATGCCCTGGATCTGGCTACCTCAGTTATCCTTATCAGATAGAGGAGCGATTTGGGAAACTTTTAAAGTTAACTTAACCACATATAGTTAGCCATAAGAGCCACTGAAACATTGACAGATTAACCTAGAAAATAAGACACTCAGGGAAACACTTCTTACCTATTAGTCTTCTTTATCATTCTTTTGTTGCATAGATGATGATGAACAAACATTATCCTTGTGCCTTCTCTTTTGCCTAGAATTATGTCATCTATTGTAATAATATTATTGGGTCATGTTGTTATGCTATCCAACTGATGACTAACATTTTTTTCCTTTTTACAAGAGATAAATCAAATATTATCACTGAAGGTCCCTTTCGAGGCCTGGTATCACCTCTAAAGGAGTAAAACTCATTCAGCTAAGTCATTATGCTACCTAACAAATGGCTTAAAGCTTGTCAATTATTAGACAATAATGAGCGAGTACCTAATGTCCTTAAAGGCACCATGCCATCTTGCCATCAACAAACACCTAAACAAGCCATCATGTTATCCAATTGCTGGCTTGACATTAGTTGTAACTATAAGGTGACCACCACATCATCTTGAGGATTGATCTTTATTCAAATAGGACACAACTATCTTAGACACATCGATATGCTATCCCTTTAAATCTAGGTTTGACGAGCAAAATGACTACTCCCATGTTTTATGCTTACCTAGAGGCACCATGATGCCAGTAGGTATTGTACTATACGATATGTTTCTTGTCCTTAATACGTTACTAACTTATTGTTTTTTTGTTGTCCTTGCTACATACATTATATCATTTCATACCATCTTAGGGAGGTTAGTTTCAGGGGATGGTATCCATAAACAAGTATTTCACCATGGCACAAGCACTAGCTGAAGGTTTCAAAGATTTTAAAATAGTCAAGACCAAGTAAGAAAGAGAACAGAGAAAGGGTACGAATAATTTTTGGGCCGAATATATCTTAAAGATCCTAGAATAGGCTAAAATTCCTTTTAGGTAGTTTAATCATCAGGAATTAGGAGTTTTATGGAATAGTTAGGATAGGACTGATAAGTCAATCATCGCAGAAGATTATGGGGATATTTTTATGTTGGTCCAAGTTAAAGTCAACTTTAAAGTACTACATGTCATAATATAATTATGGGATCTCGCATATAGGTGTTTCACTTTCAATGAGCATGGTATGGTCCCTATTGTAGAAAAGTATGCAGCCATGCTTAATATCAAAAAGGCACAATTTGACAAAAGTTACTTTAAGTTAGCAAAACCTATACCCCTCAAGAAGAAGTTAGCTAGTATGCTCGGAGTTAGAGAGCATTGGGCAGACTCTCATCTTGTCAAGCCAAGGAATAGTACATGTATCACATGGGACAATTTAAAATCTACCAAGCGGCTTGAGTTTATACGTTAAGAAGCTTAAGATCAAATGCTTCATAAGACTAATGAACTATGAAATCAAGTTGCTATATTAACAAAACTATCGGCTACTGCCTTAAAGGATAAAAGACAAGCAAATACCATTGATAAAGGTAAGGAATTAGTTAATCTTGAAGTTAATCCGAATAGGGGGATTGAAGCCAACAATACTCTTGAAGAGGTATCCCAAGAATAGCCACCCCTATCAAAACTGATTCCACTTGCTCAATAATTCATCTATATAAACCCTATAGCAACACCATATCTCGCTTAGGGATATTATGGAATGAATATGGGATTGTCACCATAAATCATTTAGTTTTACTCCTCGATTAGCAAATAAAACAAGAAAAAATAGTCAGTTCAAAATGTGCCACGGTTGTCAAAAATGAAAATAAGTACAAGCTATTGGAGAAACACCTTAAGGCTGTATAAGGAGGCGAAAACTTTGGAATTGTGGACACTAAATCCTTAGACTTGGTTTCAAACCTTGTCATCCTACCTAAGTTCAAAGTATCAAATTTTGATAAATACAATAGGGCAATAAAGCTTATTGCATATATCCTATATGTACTATCAAAAGATCGCCAGGCATGAAGACAATGAGAAACTTTTAATACACTATTTTCAAGATAGCTTAATTAGAGTAGCAACATGATGGTATATAGAGCTTAATCCAATCAGAATTCAGTCATGGGTAGATTTGGCTTGAACTTTCCTTAATTAATATTGTAGATACCTTATTTTGTCTGAGCTAATTTTTTAAGCAATCTGAAGCACGGATGTGAAAGAGGGCAATGATAGTATTTTGAGGTGGTCAAAAAGGCCTATGGATCATATCAAAAGTAAATGTAAAGATATGGCATCAAAGGACATAGTTCAAGGTGTCCGAGGATAAAATATATGAGAAAATTCATAATTTTTCTCTAATGTATCAATACATGGTTCTCATGTATCGATTCAATGCTCCAATGTACCAAAATTTTGAAATGTCCCCACTTGTATCGATACAACATGTAAATGTATCGAAACATCAGCTTTTGTATCGATACAAGAGCTCATATATCGATATTAGCCATGCTAAGACCAAAACATGCATTATGTAAAGAAATGTATTGATACAATGGTTCATAGTATTGATACAATGTTTATTGTATCGATATACTTAAGGTTTTTAGACCAAATGTATGATACATTCTGTAATGTATCGATACGTTCTACAATGTATCGATACATACAGGCCATTTTCCACGATTTGGGTATTTTTGACTCATCCATCATTGATCTTAAACTTAATTTTAACTCATTTCTTTGCATCCGAAAAGATTAAAACCCATATCAGATTACGAATTTAGACTTTTGAATTAATCAAAACATTTTTTAGACTAAATTAAATCAAAAAGGTCAATGTCACATGATCCCCGCACTCCTCCCTAGTTTGTTGACCAAGATCACCATCAGCCACCCTACTTGCTGGAAAATCATTTTAGCATTTAAACTAGCCACCCTATGTCCATCACATTGGCAGCAAGTTGCTCCCTACAACCATTTTATAGCCACCATGCTGACATCACTTTGTCCCCTTTGAGAAATGGCCAAAAACACCTCCAATTTGGCCCTAAAATACTGGTATAAATAGACCACTTATATCTCAGCTGAAAATAGGTTAGATTCTAGCTCATTTTTAGCTGCAAAAACATATTCCCACATCAAGAAAACCAAATCCCATAGCTTTTCACTTACCACCCGAAAACAGCCCCAATACACTCACTCCCAACCATTACACATTCTAAAAATCACCCTCATCCATAC
>JBBYHK010413721.1:0-22672 GCA_038382065.1 Adansonia grandidieri
CTCGCGATATTGTAAAAAAATCAAAATTAAATACTAAAATGGGCAATTTGACACCTTGTGGTATAAAATGCCAATATAAAATTTTCTTTGAATAATTACGATTTTTCAAAGTGAGTATCTGCATAAATACCACATAGTATCGGTGAAAATATACAACAGTCAATATCTTGAATTTTACAAAAAATTCTCAAAAAAATTTTTAAAAATGAGAAATTTGATCGTGATATCATTTGCAGAGATAGATCATCAAAATTTAGGAAGAAACTATTAAAAAATAAATATTCTCTTAAATATTTCTTATGTATATTCAAAATTAGAGATTAAAATATGACTTTTTCTGACATGTGAAATTACAGCCATTTAGACATGACTGAAAAGGTCTCAAAAATATCTTGCTCATTTGAAAAAAAATGATTCCCAGTGAAGGTGGCCATTAAGTTCTTAATCTCGGATATTTAAGATTGTCAGAAAAGTTCAAATGAAATTAGGTATCTACAGCTGCCTTTTTTAGCCGTTGCCAAGAATCAAGAACAGGTCAAAGACCAAATAAACATAATTTCATTCGGGTCATTACACTTTGGAAAATACACTAATAGTAAAACTGATTAGTCAAAGACAAATCCTTAAATTAAAATGATGACTAGGATAGAACCTAAGTTGAAAAGGGGTTAACTAGGACAAAGCCATGCAAGTCACTAAAAAAAAGTTGATAGAAATGAAAACTATAAGTCAACAAATGAAAAAAGTTGACCGGGATAAAATTGATAAGTCAACATAGGTAAGGGTTGACTGGGATGGAACCTACAAGTCAACAAATGAAAACGAGTTGATTGGGACAAAACCGACAAGTTAGCATAGACAAAGGTTGACCAAGATGAAATTTACAAGTCAACATAGACATAGAAGGGTTGATTAGGACAAAATTGATAAGTCAACATAGATAAGGGTTGATTAGGACAAAATTAACAAGTCAACATAGACAAAGGTTGACCAAGATGAAACCTACAAGTTAACATAGGTAAAAGTTGACCAAGATGAAACTAACAAGTTAACAAATGAAATATGTTGATAGACAAAACTGAAAATTCAACATAGGCAAGGGTGAATCGGGATGAAACTAACAAGCCAACATAGGTAAAGGTTGATCGAGATAAAACTTACAAATGAACATAGTTAGAGGTTGATTGAGATGAAACTTGCAAGTCAACATAAGTAAGGGTTGATCATGACAAAATCGATAAGTTAATAAATGAAAGGAATTAGCCAAGATAAAACTAACAAGTCAACATAAATAAGGCTTGATCAGGATAAAACTGATAAGTCAATAAATGAAAAGAGTTTACCGGGACAACATCGATAAGTCAACATAAGTAAGGGTTGATTGGGACTAAATTGATAAGTTAATAAATAAAAAGATTGATCGAAATGAAACTGGTAAGTTAACATAGTAAGGGTTAACCAAGATGAAATCGATAAGTCAACAAATGAAAAAGGTTGACCGAGATAAAAAGTCAACATAAGTAAGGTTTGACTGGGACAAAACCTACAAGTCAACAAATGAAAGAAGTTGATTGAGAGTCAACAAATGACAAAGGTTGACCAGGATGAAACTGACAAGTCAACGTAGGTAAAGGTTGATCGGGACAAAATTGATAAGTCAATAAATGAAAAAAAATAATCGAGGCAAAACTGATAAGTCAACATGGGTAAACATTGACCAAGATGAAACCAATAAGTCAACAAATGAAAGAGGTTTAAGATAATATTTGATGCTTGGTCAATTTAAGAAGATAAGGAACTTACCTTTTGATTTTAAGAGAATTATCATTATTCTTTCACATCACATTTAATTGTTCCTTTAAATTATCAAATACAAATGCATGCATAATGCATATAATGAATTCACATGATTCCCTTATAAAACCTATGAATTTGATCATTATTTATTATTTTGATCTAGCCTATTTTCAGAAAATGTTGTGAGAATTGCTTTTTTTTTTTTTTTATGAAGAGAGTTAGTGGCTAAACCTTAATTTGAAGGCATCTTCAAGAGATGGTGTGGGAAAATGAACCTACTTTGATACTCGAGGTCAAAGGCATTTTTAGCAAAATGTAGTGAATATTGTTTTCTTTGGATGAGGGAAGCAAAGCTAATGACGAACAGGTCTAGAGCTCTTCGTGATTCGGTAAAGTGAATAAGGCTCATGATGCCTACATATAAAGCTCTTTGTGAAAGATTTATTTTCCTGTTGTCAAAATTGTCCTTTCATCATAACTTCCACCTTTTTTTCTTTAATGATTCTCAACCACATTATCAATAAATCTTAATCCTTCTTAGAATATCCAAAGAATTAAAGTAGTAACTAAGGTTGCTATAATGTTTAATCTAAATCCAAAGTAATGCCAAGAAATCTTTTTGTTATTTATTTCTAAAATGTCAATCATCATTTATCATAAATATATGCACATGACAAAGGTATGACAAAGGAATAAAAATGATAAAGGTACGAATCAGAATGACAAAGGCATGGATAAAAAAGTAACAAAAATATGAATAAAGATATGTATTTATATTCCAATATAGGGAATAAGTTCAATATTAGTTTTTTAATAAGAGTATATGCAATGTATAGAACAAGTTAGGTATTATTCAGATAGCTGGAATCTCTTATTTAATTCTTCAAAAGTTTTTTGAGTGAAACATTGCTCTTACACGGATCAATCTCTTTGAAGATATCTGTGATTGCATAATGCTTTCTTTTTTGGGTCTTGAGCTTTTGATGGACTTCACTTTACCTATTCTTTTCCCCTAAGTTACCCTTTTTCAAGTTTTTAACTTGAAGCCTCCTACTTTTAACACCTTTATTTTTTTATCTCTTTCTCTTTCTTTCTTTTTTTTTTTAATTTTTTGTTTTAGTTTTTGTCTTTGTTTGTTTGTTTAGAAATTGCCTTTATGGTGTAATACTTTTCTACATTATAATATTGACAAGATTAGGGTAAAGTCTACCCATCCATTTTTGCCTACATTAATGCCCCATCGAAAAGTGCTTTTTGAGCCACATAGGGTCTTTCCCAATTGGGAGCCCATTTACAGTGTGGATCCTTTTGGCCAAGAAGGATTTTTTTTAATACTAATCCCTTTCTTAAAATTACCTTGGGTGGAGTTTCTTATCATAGGCTCTTATTATTCTCTTATGGTAAATTTGCCCGTGTTGGATCACTCGCAACCTCTTCTCTTCAATTTCAACTTTGTAGCACTATCCAGCCCACTTAGCTTCCCCTAATTTAGGCTCTATCAACACTTGGAGTGGGGGGAATTTTAACCTATTAGTAGGATAGCTTCTGTGTGATATAGCAATAAGTAAGGCATTATCCCAGTAAAGGTCTGAACTGAAGTTTGATAAGCTAAAAGTGCAAATAGGAGTTTTTCATGCCAATCTTTATAAGTCTCTATCATCTTGGCCATAATTTTATTAATATTTTTCTTGGTCGCTTCCACTGATACATTTATCATTAGGGTACGTCACGAATTATGATAAGAAATTTGGAGTTTGGTTATCAATTTATTATTCAAGTTAGAGGCATTGTTTGTTATGATTCTCTTGATTATTCCAAATCGACAAATGATATTAGTTTTCAATAATTTTATTCATTGTCAACCTTGTCATATTTGCATAAAAAGCAGCTTCAACCCATTTGGTGAAATAGTCTATAGCCACCAAGATAAAATGATGATAATTTAAAGCTATTAGGGTAATTGGCCCAATAACATCCATGCCCCATATAGAGAAAGGCCATGGAGCAGTTATAACATGTAGTGGCAAAGGCGGTGCATGGATCTCATTTACATAGATTTGGCATTTATGACATTTTTGGTTATACTTAATATAATCTCCTTCTATAGTCATCCAAAAATAGCCCAACCTCAGAATTTATCTTGCCATTTATGTCTATTGGCATGGATTCCATAAACTCCTTCATGTACCTCTTCCAAAATTCTCTATGCTTTAAGAACATCCACACATCTTAATAATGTTTGACCATAGTGTTTCTTGTAAACGATTTCACCACTAAAAATGAAATTCATTGCTAACCTTCTTAATGTCTTCTTGTCATTTTCATATGTTTTGTCTAGGTGTTTCGATCTAGAAGGCACTTTTAATATCATCATATCATGGATAACCATTTGGTTTAGTTTTAATATTGTGAAAATGTTCAGGAGACTGGTACAAGCTCATCTGGATTGAGATTGTTTTTTCTTTTTCTTTCACCTTAAACATCGAGGCAAGGATAGCAAGAGTGTTTGCCATTTGATTCTCATCTTAAGGAAATTGAATGAAATATACCTTTTGAACTATTGTAATAGTTCAAGAACTAACTTTTTAGATTAGGCTAACCTCAAATCTCAAGTTTCCCATTCTTCATGTAGCTGATAGATCAACATGGTTGAATCCCTATAAACCTTCAATACTCAAACATTTCTTTCAACAGTAGCATAAAGTCCCATGACACACACTTCGTATTCTGCCATATATTTATGCAGTCAAAATCTAACTTGGCAGGAAAGGGATAATAATCTTCTTGTAAGGATATGAGAATTGCTCTAATTCCATGACCTAGAGCTTTGAGGCCTTATCAAAGTACATTTTCCATTCTAGTTCCTCAGTTTGATCACCCTGTTCTTCAACAAAAATATTCACCAAATTTTCATCAAGAAAATCAAAATCTAACGGCTAATAATCATCAAGGGCTTAGCTTGCTAGGAATTTGGGAATAGCACTTTCTTTTACAAATTTATGGCTCACATAAACTATATCATATTCTACTAATAAGACTTGCCATCTTGCTATTCTTTTAGGTAATGCTAGAGCTTTAAAAAGATACTTGATGGTATCTATTTTTATGATCAACCAAGTAGTATGATATAGCATATATTGCCTGAACCTTTTTGCAATCCAAATAAAGGCACAACATATTTTCTCTGTTTGAGAATAATTTATCTCATATTCTAGAAACTCTTTGTTAAGGTAATAAACTGTCTTTTCTTTCTTATCGGTCTCGTCATGTTGCCCCAGCATAATCCTATTGATCACTCAAACACTAAAAAGTACAATATAAGAGGATGCCTTAGGATTGATGGTATAGGGATTAAAGGATTTACTAAATATTGTTTTACCTTTTTTAACAACATTTGGCAATATTCATTCCATTCTCTCAAATTGTGTTTCTGAAAATGCGAAAAGATTAAATCACATTTGTCTGTGAGCTAGGAAATGAAACGAGCAATGTATTTCAACCTGCCAAGGAAACTCCTTACTTCTTTTTGTTTGTTTACAGGTGGCAACTCCTGAATGGCTCTAATCTTATCAGGATCAACCTCAATCCCTTTTTTACTTACAACAAAGCCTACTAACTTCCTAGATTTTACACCAAAGTACATTTTGTTGGATTCAACTTTAACTGATACTTTTCCAACCTTTTAAACAATATTCGCAAATCTGTGACATGCCTTTCTTCCTGGGGCAACTTGGCAATCATGTCATCCACGTATGCTGCAACTTTTTGTGCAATTATGCAATAAAGTAACCATTGCCCTTTGGTAAGTTGCCTCAGCATTGTTTAGCCTAAACAAAATTACCTTATAACAAAAGGTACCTCAAACAATGACAAATATGGTCTTTTCCATGTCTTTGCATGCCATTTTGTTCTAATTATAACCTGAAAATCCATCCATGAAAGGAAAAAAAGATAATTCTTTGCATTATTATCAACCAGGGTGTCAATATGAGGAAGAAACAATTTATCTTTTCGACTTGCTCGATTAAAATCCTAGTAGTTTGCACACATTCTAACTTCCTTATCTTTTTTAAGAACTGAGACAATGTTAACAACCCATTCGGATACTTTAAGAAATCTAGCATTAGACTATTTTTTCAACTCTTCTTTAATTTTTAACAACATTTTAGGTTTTATCCTTCTCAATTTCTACTGAACCAACTTGCATTCTAATTTTAAATACAGCTTATGGACGATTATTTTTCGGTCTAAACCCAGCATACGTTGATATAACCATGCAAAAACATCATGAAACTCTTAAAGCAAATTTGTCAAGTTTATTCTAATTATAACCTTTTTTTTATCTTCTTCATCCCATAAATTTATAAACTCTATGGGCTCTTCACGAGACATTATTCGCCTATCCTCCTACTCAATTAATTTTAATAAATTAGGTGGCAGAGTGAAATCACTAAAATCTTCTTCAAGATCATCCTTATTTGAACAAATTGACCATTCAAAATCAACTTTTGAATCTAGAAAGAGATTATCCTTTTATTTTTGGTCAAAAGATCTGTAAAAGTAAACAAAACAAGAATAGGCAAACAAGAAAATTTAGGATGATTCATATATATGCATATAGAAATGAAAAAGAATATGGGCATGAAAGATATCGAATATATACAAAAAGCTCATGCATTTCATTTTTAAAAATGATGATATGACATTTTGAAGCCCTTTACAAAAAAAGATCATTATATGTTTCGAGCCAAAATAAATGAGGGGAGTTCTTAGAATTACTTTGGGTTAAGCCTAGACACTATAGTTCTCTTAGTAACAATCCAATTTATCTAGGCATATCTAGAATGGCAGGGATAGATTCCATGATCATTCTGTGACTCTACATTATTTGTGTCAATTGTATTCACTTGATTCTCGAAACTTGGAATGATCACCATCATGACATAACTTGTTTCTTTTCCTTGACTGACGAGATTGATAATCCTACCATAACAAAAGGTTTCCTTAAAGGATGAGTAGAGAATTGAATCTTGACTTGAGTTTTTTCATCTAATTTTATTTTTAAACCATCTATTTTGGTTTCATTTAGGGTTATAACCTAATCCATACTTATCTTTCTTGCCAATCATTTAAAAAGATCAACTTATCCCTTGCAAGTATTTGCCAAGCCCTTTTCCTACTTTGGTACCTTTTTCGATCATGAGCTTTAAATCCATACAAGTGCTTTTGGAAAGATAAGGCTTCAAAAATGAAAAACCTTCGACAATAAAAGCAGCATTAACACTTTTAAATGCTTTAAATGAGTATTCCTCTATATCAACATTTACTTCCGTGTAGGGAGCTTTGGTTGAAGTCATAGCGATTATATCTTCCTCTTCGAATATGCTAACCAACTTATCATCAACTATAAACTTCACTTTTTGATGAAGAAAATATGGTACAATGTCAACAGAGTGTTTCGAAGGTCATCCCAAAAGACAGTTATATGCGAGGGAAATATCTAATGCCTGAAATTCAACTTCAAAAGAGCATAGGCTGATAATTAAAGGAACTGAAATAATTCCTTTGATTTTTCTTTTTGTCCCATTGAAAGCTTTAACCATTGTTTGACTATGCTTAAGCTAACTGAGATCTATTGGCAAGTGGGACAAAGTAATCCATGGCATAACATTCAAAGCTGAACCATTGTTAATAAGCATCTTAAGAAGTATAATCCAATTGCAATTAATAGTTATGTGGAGAGCTCTAGTGGAAGTCATCCCACTTAGCAAGATTTCATCATCGCTGAAGCAGATAAAATTATCAGCAACAATGCTATTTAGTAAATAGTAAAGCTTGTTGACTGAAATGTCTTATGGGACAGAAGCCTGATTGAGCACCTTTAACAAAGCATTTTTATAGGTCTCAGAACTGAACAGTAATGTTAACATGGAAATTTTTACTGGTTGTTGTTTTAACTGATCAACGATATGTACTCATTGTGCTTTATAAACTTTAGAAATTCAGTAGCTTCTTTTTTTTAATAGGTTTTTGAATTTTCACAAGACTGTCCTTAGTAGCTATTGCCTTTCCAAATATTTGCTTTTTTGCTTTTGATATAGCATCTTCGTTGGTTTATGGGCCATATATACATCCACTATGAGTTACATGACTGACCTTAGTAATATCCATTACAACTAATTGACTTGCCAAAACTTTTGCAGTTACTACTCTAGCATTATACCTCCATAGCACTTAATTGTTGTCATTATACAAGAAAGGTGTAGAGGTCCAAATGATAAGCTTTGGGACAGCTTCACTCTTGGGAGGAGTAAGCTTTGGTTGATTACAATAAATGACCAATGGATGAACAACCCTATAGGGTAGCTTTGGTAACCCTTCATCAGCCATATTAATTGACTTTTTTTCTTATGGAACAGTTTCTGTATAAAATTCAATTTCACCTTTATCTATCATTTTTTGAATTAAAGTCAAAAAATCTGAATAGTTTTATAAACTATGCCCTTGAATGGCATGAAACTTACAAAAGTTTAAGACAAAATTTGATTGGTAATTTATATATTCATGGCTCTGACTAAGGATTCTGCCTTCAGTCAGAATTGCACAAACTTTTTCCATCGAGATTTTAACCTCTCAGACATTGTTTTTCATCCAACACTCCTTTTTAGCAATCAGGGCATTAACCTTAGGCTCAGGATGATTGGGTAAAAGGTTTGCCACTACATTAGGTTTTAGGGCAGTATTGAATTTAAAAGCTCTTATTTTAAAATGACTATGGACCTTATTTTTAAAAGCAATATAGTTTTCAATTTAATGGCCTGCTACTGCATGATATTCACAATAGGTATTTACATCATACCAGCTATGTAAGTTACCCTCATATAGTTTAATGAAGAGTGAAGCCGCTAATTGAGCCTTCAAAAGCTTATTAAATATTTCCTTGTAGGTATAAAAGAGAGACTCATGATAAGGTCTAGATTGGTTGTTTCTTAGGGTTAATTGATTTGGATTAGCCTGTGTTTGGTTCTAAGGACGATTCGAGGTGGTGATTTATGGCATTAATAAGGTAGAAGGTCAAGTGTATTAAAAGAAAAGGTGTTTTATGATTGTTGACTTTGGTTTTGATAAAAGGGATAGGATTCCTAGCGGAATACTTAACTGACATAGTTGGTGGATAAAGTTTCTTCTTTTTTTTTGATAGGTCCAGTCTTCTTTGTTGTGGAAAAATCACCTATTGCAATCTTTCCTATCTTTATGGCAGCTTCAATCATTTCTTTGAAAATTACAAGATTGGAGAAATTATTAGTTGTATTCCCTACCAACTTATTATAGTACGGAGGACTTAAAGTGCCTATAAACAACATGGTTGTTTCTTTCTCAGTTAAAGGAAGGCTGCACTTAAAAAGCCAAATCTCTTCACTTTTTGGCATATTTTTTAAAAGAATCTATGGACTTTTTCTCTATATTTCAAAGAGTTAATCTATCAAGAACAAATTTGGCCATGTGGTTGTATAGTTAGAAAAATGCATTAGCTAGACCCAACCAACATTGGATTTGATTACAAGTCAAACCATTAAACCACTTTAACAATGATCCAGTCAAACTCTCTTGAAAATAGTGGATAAGAAGCTTGTTGTCATGCAAATAACTTGCCATTTTTTGAATAAACATCTTGATATGAGTTTGCAGGGAAATAGTGCCCTTATATTTATCGAACTTAGCATTTTAAATTTTGATGGTAGGACCAAATCAAGAATCAAACTAAGGTCCTCAAACATCCACACTAGTATAGAGCTTATATTTTTTTATGGCTTTAAGTTTTCTTTGTAGAAGATATAATTTTTCTTTTTCAAATTTTGCTTCAATTTTGCCTTTTTGCATTTTTTTTTTTTTTTTTTTTTTTTGCAGCAGGGCTTATTAACTCTTGTCGTGTAGGGGTAGCTCTACTATCTATTCCTTGTGAGAGAGCATCAGGGTTGATAACAATAATTGAAGGCAATGTAACTTTAGGGACATTTAGCTGTGCATTTTGCATATTCAGAGTTTGAGTTTCTTGAGTATTGGCTAGTTACGTCTTAGGCTTTACTCCTCAAATGTCTCAGTAGGAATGGCAACATTACTTTCAGGCTGGCATGCTGATCCATTAATCTTGTGATCTGAGCCTATATTTCCTCTTACCATTTGATTAAAGTCTCCTAAGACTGACATTGACTTTTTAAAGCTTTTTTAGTCTTGCTAATTGATCCTTAGCCATTTTCTTTACTATAGATCTAGTATAATAATGATGAATGAATTGTCGTTTGGTGGATCTCTCTTAATTTGCAATGTTTGAAACCATGAAAGGAGGATTCTAAATTTTATTAAATTATAAATTTATTAATGAATGCATCAATGTGTATGTATGTGTATGATGTATATATGCAGGATATGAATGTGTAAATGCACTTGTAGGAATTTTTGCTTTAGTAAAATTCCAAGCTCATAAGTTTCCATTAGCTTTACAAAGGACTACACATTATTGATCATGTTTGGATTACATCCAAGGAAAGTTCTAATATGGTCAAGCTATTGTGCTTGTTTCAAAAACTTAACTATAGCGAGACCAAATTCACTGATTAAAATAGTTTGACTATTTAGAACATAAATTTTTTCCACCATATTTCTTGCTTGAATGACTGTTGAGTGAAATCACTTCATGAGTGATCAATGTAAAATTGCTGACCCCTAGAATTGACTTCTCATCCTTTGCATTTATTCTCAACTTAGAATAGCCTATTATCCTAAGGCACATATATTTCTTGATAGGCTTAAGCCCAGACATCGGTATCATGTTCTTGATGAAGTAGCATTCATCTCATCTCTTTGATAGTCATGGCAAGAATTTCTCTCTCCTAAAGCAATCTAGATATTCTTTCCCATTATTCATGAAGTGTCTGGTCATTCCTCTCTATGGATCTTTTAACTAAATATAGGTATGCATATGTGCCTTTTGCTCCCATTCGAACATTGTCACTTTGGCTTCTCCTTCAAGGCTTTAGCTTTCCATACCTTTACTTCTTCATGAAGTTTACTCATTCATTCAAACATTCTACTAGAAGATCCACTCAAACTCTCGAATAAGTTGGCAAGTTTCATCTTTTTATTTTGTTTAATCTAATTCTACTTCATTAAATTATACTGTTCTTCCATTTTTTGAACATCTTTTTCCTTAGCCTTTATCCTTATCTTTAAATACAAGACTTCTTCCTAAAGAGCTTGGTTTTCAATAGCTAATCTTTTCTGGTCTTTTTTTTGCTTTTTCTTTTATCAATTCTACTTCAAAAGTCATAGGGGACTTTGGTTGTATAGATACTCGAGGATTAATTCTGTCTATACTTAGGATGATCAAATTGCATCCTTGAATACCAGTACATATCTAGCATAGTTTGGTTTGTGTAAATACATAACCATGATTCGTATCTTTTTCTCTAATGTAGGGTTGTTGACTAAAGTGCACTGCTATAGCCTCTCCATAATAATTTAAATCCACACTAGCCAACCTAAAAGTCATAGAAATAAATTATTGTGATGCATAATGTCATCAGACCAAAAAAGGTGCATATCCACCATACCAAAAAAAACCAAGCGAATGCATAAAAAGTAACTGACCACCAATACAGAAAAGTTTAAGTGCAAACCAAAGGGCCTTCCATGTTTTATCTTTAGGGGTCAAATTCTTCAATGCCTTCATCTATTGATTTTTTGTTCCTAACTTGGACCAATTTTTTTGACAAATTCTTGGAGAGGAATGTAATGTGAAAAGTAGGGCTTAACTTTATTAGCACCCTCACCCCAAAAATGGTTTCAAGCTCAAATGTACAATAATAATGCAGTCTCAAAAAGTCTACCTTATCTTGATTTTTGACATGTGTTGAGTGCTTGGATGATTTCCACTAGAATAGTAGGAGCAGGATGCATGTTCCTCTTCAATCGATCAAAAAGATCCACAACGACTAATTTAACATGCTCGAATATCTTTGGAAAGAACACAAATACATATATAGCAAAGGCAAATGCATCCAAGACTTTTTCTATATCTAAGTGTTTTCTGATGTATCCTTTTAGAAATTACCATGAGATAATGCTCTATTGTCTTTATACTCGATATAGTAAGGTGTTAATTATAATGATAAATCGAGAACCAATCCTAATCTTTTCTAAAGACTTGATGACTTACGTTCGTTACAATAAATAGGTCATGACTTCAGAGGCTCTAACCCAAGTAAAGATGCAACTTCTTCTATTTTCAAACTCATATCATGCTAATTAAATAAGAAGCACCTATATGAAAGTTGCTAAAACTCTATGAAAGCATGGTCCACTTGTTCATCCATCAGTATTCTAAGCTAAAGGGCAATATGTCCATTTTTTTTGGTGAATCAAGCCTATTTCGCATTACCCCAGCCATCCAATATATCAACCAACTCTAACAAATTATTCTGCCAGAGATCCAAAAATGTGATTTTTGGTGATTTTGACACAAAATCCCTTGATATAAAATCCATTATTCTTTCTGATTTGATTCTAGCTTGACACAAACCTCTTCGAATGTCTTGGACATAACCACTACATATGCTCGTTCACCCATAAAGCCCAATGAAAGTTAAATATAACTGAAATTCAAATCTAAAGCAAGCGTCCCTCTATGCAAATGAGAAATGCACAAAAAAAGAAAAGATCAAATACACTAGTATCCCTAAAAAATAATATATCCAAATAATAATAAAATTTAACATAAAGAAATAATACAATAAAATATTATCTAAATAAACACAATAATCACGTAAAAGAAAAAGAGAGAAAGATATGTTTATCCCTTCATGTGTTTCTAATTTTTTGGTGATGTCTAGAATAAGGCATGGTTTTAATTGGGAGGTCGCTCAGGTTCACTATATGAGGTTTAGGTCGAACCTCTAAATTGGTTCTCAATTTGCTCCCCAAGCCCGAAACAGACTAATGAGGTACCTTATCCTTACCCATAGTGGGTTTATGTCGAAAAGGGTTCAATCCACGTAGGAGTATCATTCATGCCCATAACGAGGCTAACACCTTTGGCAGGCATAGGAATATACATCCGGTAGGCTTTTCACTGGCCCAAACAGAGGCTGACACATCATAAAGCAAAGCTACTTCAGCTCCTCCTAAAATATTAAGTACCTATACCCCTTTTAGAGACCCGAAAGAGAAACTACTGCATATGTACTCAGTGTGTGAAAAAGGAATAAACAAACCTTTCTTGTAAAATGCCATTAAAATAAACCCTTATCCTAAATTCCCAGAAAAACACAAAAATAAATTAAGGCAAAAATAAAAGTTTTTTAAAATATCAGGAATTATAATTAAATATTTATTGAAATGCAATTAATCAAAATTTTTTAACATGTAATTAATTTTAGGCTTGACTCTCTAACTTGTCCCCAATGAAGTCGCCAAGCTATCGCAACATTGCCCGAATATGAATCCTGACCAGCCCAATTCAAAATGGTGAGTGCACCCATTATTCTTATATATATCTATATAATCATTATTTTTTTTCACTTTCAGGGGCCCATATCATCATTACTATTATTTTGTATTTTTGTGTCTGGGACCGAGTGGTCGAGATAAATCACTCACTCGACTCTAAAAAGTCATTATGAAATGACTATTTATTTTGGAGTCACCATCGATCTATTTATTAGGGGAAATCAGTCACCTATCAGAGTTTTTGTTTTGAAGGTTACAAAACCCTTGAAATAAAACCTGAGGTCCATGTCGATACCAGAGATCACGTGACAAGATCTCGAAGTCGGCTGCAATCATGAGTAAGGATCGACCCTCTCGTGATGCTTGAAAATCAGTACCTTAATAATTATAGATTAACTTGAATTTTGATTTCTAATTGGTTTTAGTATTTAATATTTAATTATAATTCCTATAGTCTTTTATTTAATAAATTTATTATTTCGAGAAAATTCAGGTTTTATTATTTTTGAAAATCAAAATATAATTCATACTTTCTCAAAAAATCGAGAAGACAGACTGAAGGAATATGAAAGGTTTTTATTTTTACAAAAATTAAAAAAACTTGATTTTTGTTTTGAAAAGGTGTCTCGTTATTAAAGTAATCCATAGAACCCCTCGCATATTCTGGTAAGAATTCCACATATTAATTTAATTAGGAGATATTGCCTTAATTTAAAAAAAGACCCAATTTTATTAAAAATATTAATCCTAAGACCTAAAAATGGTCCAATATGATGAACCTATTCCTTACGTATACTTTCAACATGAAAGTATCCCAGTAAACACATAGCATTTAGTTTTAATGCAAAATTACAAAAGTGCCATTAGGTTATACCTTTGACGTAGAAGTTCTTGGTTATCCTAAAGACTCAAAAATAATTTTAAAAGTGTGAACCTATCCTAAATTTGCACTTTTATCCTAAAAGCATCCAGGTGCTTGCTTAAGACTCGACTTGAAGGAAATTTATCAAAATGCCCTTAGGGTATACCTACGATGTAAAAGTATCCCGGTCCCCTAACAAACACTAATATGATAATGAAATGACAAACCTGTACTACATATGGACCTTTGGCATAGAAGCATCCTAGTTACTATCTAGAACTCGGTTTTAAGAAAAATTATCAAAATACTTTTAGGGTATACTTTGATGTAAAAGTATCTCGGAACCTTAGCAGACACTAGAATAATCATGAAATGATGAATTTATCTTAAATAGGGAAACTAAAAGTTTGAAATTTGGCTTAAAAACAAAAAATTACAATTTAGCCCCCAAACTTTTAAAAATTTCATTTCATACCTTACGAAACTGAGAACATACGAAAAGTTTTAAAAATTTCTATACCCCTAGAAGACCGTGCGAATAATAAAATTTTTTTAAAATGACAAAAATGACTATTTTACTTTTAAATACTAAAATTTGCTATTTAGTCTCGAAAATTTTTAAAATTTATAATTAAGCCCTTACATGAAAAAAAATACAATAACAAATCATCAACCACATGGAATAAACATAAAAAATGCAACAAATATATTCATGAAGATTCAGCCTAACTCCTTGGCCTTGAAACAAAAATTTTCAACATTTTACGAAATAGTCCCAAACTTTTCTAATTTTGTGTTTAAGTCCTTACATGGATAAATACCACAAAATCTCACTAAAAATCATCAAACCATATAAAAATCAACACTAAATTCAAGGCAAAAATGTACGTGAAGATTTGGCCAAGCATTTTTAGCCATAAGACATAATTTTTCCATATTTTACAATCTAGTCCTTAAACTTTTAAAATTACAAAATGACCCCTAAAATATTAAAAAAACACCTAAAACATGTTCTAAAACACATAAAATTAGTTTTCATACAGCCCACGAAACTCTCGGTCAAACCAAAAATGTTACAAAAAAATTTACATATTTTACAATTTAGTCTTTGAATTTTCTACTATTTATGAAGTAATCAAAAAATGAAATCAAGACAAAAAAAAAACACAAAATCATCATCGTCAATTCATACAGATTTGTCAAGGTGAAAAATTGTCATATATATACATGCTTTGATATAAAAAATCATGAATAATTATTATTAAACTTAAATAAAAATAAAATCGTAAAATAAATATACTAATATACTAAACAATATATTACCAAACACCATGAAAAAACAAATATAAACATCAGCATAAATACAGCAAAATCAAAACCACAATAACAAAAATAATATTCTATATATTAAAAAAACAGGATTTAACCAAAAATACAAAAATCACAACAAATACACAAAACTTTCTAAGTCATCATGTTTAGCCTTTCAACATGGATGAAAATCCGTGAGCCTTAATATGATTTTGACTCATAAATGAGATGAAAAAAATGAAGAAAAACAAAAGGAATAATGTTTTTACCTTGAGGAACTTAAGAAAACTAAGTAAAGAAATGTTTTTTGTTTAGTTTTTTTTTTCTTTTTCGAATGCCAAAGACCTTGAACGAACAAAAATAACCTCTATTTATAGTGATGAAGTTCAGCCAAGGCATAAAAGAATCCTTGGCCGAATGGTTTCTACACCATTCTAAAAGATTTTTTTTTTCAATTATTATATGTCGTTTTATTTGATATTTTGATTTGATATAAATATAACGTGATTTGATATAAATTTATTATTTTTTTCCTCTTATGGCTTAAGTCATCAATGACATTATTCATTTCTAGAGCATTTTATGTGATATTTGTATCAATATATTAAATTATACCATAAAATTAATTACAAGGATTAAATTGTAAAAATTAAAAATTATGTATTTGAAATAAATTATCATATGATCAATTTAATTTATTGTAATAATAAACATAATTTTTAATTTATAGAAAAAACATTAAAAATAACAAACTCGCAAAATCTTACGAGAAAAAAACTATACTAAAAAAATTATTATATGTAAAAAAATGCAAAACTCATAAAATAAGTTAAATTTTTACAAACTAAACTAATATAAATTTCACAAGATATTTGAAGAATTTTAAAAATTATAAACTCAAAAAATCCTACCGAAAATATTTACTCAAAAAACCATATATTTTGGAAACGGGAAAATTATGAAAAGAAACGCAAAACTCATAAAATAAATGAAATTTTCAAAACAGATTTAATATAATTTAAACAATTATATTTGAAGAATATTAAAAATTATAAACATAGAAAATCTTTTCAGAGTAGAAAACTTCGTATTTCTAAAATGGAAAAATTCTAAAATTCATAACAAATAAATGATTTTTGAAAAAAAAAATTTAATGATGGTTAAATGTGAATATTTAAGGAATTTTAAAATTCAAAATTCAAGAAAATTCCACCAAAAATTTTACAAATAAAGCAAAGTTCGTATTTTAAAATCGAGAAAAATTAAAAAAAACATTGAAACTTATATTTAATGAATTAAATAAAAAATATTAATCAAAATATTAATTTATAAAATGGTAAAAATAATAATCCAAAATTCAAAATAATTTTTACTAAGAGAAATTTCACGAGTGTAATACTCGCGATACTGTGAAAAATTTGAAATTAATTACCAAAATAGGCAACCTGACACCTTGTGGTATAAAATGTCAATATGAATTTTTCCTTAAGTATTTTTGATTTTTTGGAGTAGGTATCGACATAAATACCACATAGGTATTAGTAAAAGTATATGATATTCAACTTCCAAAATTTTAAAAAAATTCTCAAAAATTTTTTAAAAATGAAAATTTTGATCGTGATATCATCCATAAAGATAGATCTTTAAATCTTGAGAAGAAACTATTAAAATATAATTATTCTCTTAAATATTTATGTTGTATATCTGAAATTAGGAATCAAAATATGACTTTTTTCTGTCATGTGAACTCATGGCCATTTAAACATGACTAAAAAGGTCTTGAAAATGTCTCGTTCATCTAAAAAGAATCATTCCCATAAGGGTGGCCATTCTGAATATCAAATATTCAGAATTGTCGAAAAAAGGATCCAAGCAAAATTAGGTGTCTACAGATGACAACTCTTTATCTTAGCATATCATATGTGTTTCGCCTAACTTTGCCTCCTATGTCATATGGTCAAGTGTGACATCTGAGCAAAACACTAGTTAAGCAAGACCTACCCTCATAGCATGAATGTATTCGTGTAAAAGATTGGCCTTGAATGACTCAACAAGCTTCTAATTAAAAAAACCTTGGTTATCTTGCTACAATGGTGGAAGGCAATTTATCATGCAAAGCATATGACTCAATATTTTAATGATGGATTTCATTACTTAATTTATTTGTATAATTATTTAAGGTCTAATCATATTAGCATGCATAGCATTTATAATATTGCATAAAATAAATCTACTATCATATCTATTTACATGGTTATGCATTTTATCTAATCCAATTTCCTTGACACATCAAAGGAAATTGGTTTGTCAATTCTTAGATAAGTATATACAAAAACTTCATATGTCATTTTACAATCTCCTAAGCTTCATGGTGCCTTCACTTGGATCTCCATCTTCGATTACAAAATTTTTCTAACTAATCATAATTTTACACTTAATGTAATCTAGTTACATTTGAAATATATAAAAAAAAAATTGAGTTTCATTCAAGGGGAATTAGGCGAGGAAAGAATTTTACAACCTCAAAAAATAAGAGATAAGGTAGATATGTAGACCGTATTTAATAAAATAAATACCATAAAAAAATCAACTAGGCATAATCACATGGGGTCTAAGTCCATAATCATCCTACACATCCAAAATCAATATTTTTAACATATAAATATGTTTTAATCTCTAGTCACCATTTTTTTTTAGATTTAAATTTGATTATTTCTATAATTTAATCAAGAAAAAAATTTTCTTAGTTGATTAACATTTATTCTGGTCATAGTAGACTAAATCCTAATCGAATTAGGATTAACCAAATAAATTAAATAATGTCCAATTCAAAATTTAATAAGATATAAAACATGTATAATTTTATTATCCAGTTATGGATCCTATATTTAATTTAATTAAGAGAACTATTTTTCTTACTTGATTAACATTTATTCTAATCACATTAGAATAAATCTTAATCCAATTGGGATTAATCCATTAAATTAAATAATGTCCAATTAAGCAATTTAATTAAAAATAAAGCATCTCAAATTTATTTTATTATCTTAAAAATATTTAAGAATTTATCAATTTGGATAATAATTATTTATTTAGTGATCCAAAAGGAATTTAATTTGCATTGAAACACTAGTTTCCCTAGATAGTAAAATGCATATGCATTGTAGCAACTTAAATCCCATTCGAATGCTGTAACCAACACCTAGTAGGAGTGATAGAGCTAAAACATGATTGAATTACTTAGCCTCTATCTTTGGCGTGACTTATCATGGGAGAAACAGTTGTCGGCAGCATTTAATGCTACCAAAACTAGCGCAAACTTTGCCACAATTACAGCCCTTTAAATTGCAGTAGCTACTACTAAAATAGGGCAATCGTTACAAAGCAAGAACATGAAGCAAGTAGCTCCATGCTGCTAGTAATTGTGCCACCTGCTGCTGGAATGTGCACCACATGCCACAGCCGTAGCTACATGCAGCCCCTTGCTACTTCCATAAGCAGTTGCTGTCAAGCAGCTTCCTTGTTGCATGTGCTGGCAACATCTAATCCCACCACAAGCATTTTTGTTTTGAAAATATTGGAAATTATAATTAAATACCAATTGAGATCAAATTAATCAAAATTTAGTAAACACGTGATTAATTATTGTCACAACATGGTTTAGATATGAATCTTGACCAACCTAACTTAAAAGGTAGGTGTAATCCTTATTGTTATATTTACTTATGCACCATTATTCTTTATTTACAAGGGTCATATCATTATTATCTTTTTAGCTTTTTGTATCTAAGGATTGAATAGTTGAGATGATCGCTCACTTAACCCTAAATAGTCGTTATGAAATGACTATTTATTTTGGAGTCACCACCAATCTATTTGGGCTAAGTTAGATTGATCATTTATCAAAGTTCATATTTCAACAGTTGTGAGACTCTTAAAAACAAACTTTGAGGTCTACAATTATACCAAAGATCATATGAAATGATTTGAGTGTCGGTTACAATGATAACTAAGGATCGCTCCCTCTTATGATGCCTGGTAACCAGCACCTTATTAATCATGTTTAACTGAAATCTTGATATTTATCCAATTTCAAATCTGATATTTAATTATAATTTCTATTTTCTAAAATAAAATTTTATAAAACAAATTTATTATTTCGCTTGAAAAAATCAGGTCTGTAATATATCTCAAAAATCAAAATATATTCGCATCCCACCAAAGGACTAAAAGTACACAAAAGAAATCATTTTCATACCCTACTAGAGAGCTAAAGGAATATAAAAGGTTTTCAGAAAAAAAAATCGAAATATCTTTTGTATCCTTATGAAGAGCTAAAGGAATATAAAGATTTTATTTTTTTGAAAAACATAAAAAAATTTGACTTTCTCATTCTCAAAATAATATCTCATTATTATAATAATACTTGAAATCCTCTCATATACTGAGAGACATTCCATGAAATACTTTAGCTCGAAGACATTGCCTTAATTTTCAAAAATTTTTATTTTATTAAAAATATTAAATTTGTCCTAAAACTTGGTTTTGACTATATGTATGAAACTAGACTCAAAGGACTGAAACATGGTCGATAAGACCAAAATGTCCTTTAGAGTACTTCCAACATAAAAGTATCCTAGTAACTCTAAAAGGCTAGATTTTAATATAATTTACCAAAATACCCTTAAGCATACCTTCATCATGAAAGTATCTCGGTACCCCTAAAGGATTTTAAAATGATCATAAAAGATAAACTATCTCTAATGCACACTTTTGCCATGGTAGAATCCTAATGATTACATAGGACTGTGTTTTAGGGTAAATTACTAAAATGCATCTAAGGTTTACCTTTGACATAGAAGTATTCGGGTAAGCTTAAAGGATTAAGTATCATTATAAAAAAAGGATGAACCTATCCCTATTATGCACTTTTGACCTATAAGTATCCCAATGATCATAAAAAACCTAGTTTTAGGATAAATTACTAAAATGCCCCTTAGAATTACTTTCATCATGAAAATATCTTCGTAACCCTAAAAGACTTTATATCATTATAATAGGGTGAATCTATCCCTATTATGCACCTTCGACATAGAAGTATCCCGATGATCATAAAGAACTCAGTTTTAGTGTAATTACTAAGATGCCCTCTAAGGTATACCTTTGACATAAGGTATCCAAGTAACAGTGAAGGGCTTAAAGTGGTAGGAAATTCAATTTTTACTTTAAATACATAAGTTGGATATAAAAGGTGAACTAAAAGCAAAAACTATGGTTAAATCCCTAAATTTTTCAAAATTACATTTCCTACCCCACTAGAGCACCGGAGGAATATAAAAGTTTTAATATTCTCTACACCCGATCAAAAAATTGGAAGAATGCTAAAAACATTCCTAAAATATCTAAAACATCCTAAATGGGTGGTTTGACGTGGGAAGAAGACCTTTTTAGCCCTATAATATAACATTTTTTTGATGGACACTAAAGTTTTACAACTTTGCAAATTAGTCCTCATATGATATATATATATATATATATATACATGACAAAAAAAACATAAAACACATTAAAATCAACATGAAAAACACATTCAAAATCACATGAAAGGTTCAGTAAACATATTTGGCCTTCAAACCATTTTTTCACTTTTTTGAAGCCTCCAAACTTTCAAAAACTACAAGAAGGTTCCATTAGGAATAAAATATAAAATCAAACATCAAATATCACAAAATCAACATGGAAAACATTCCAAACATCCTCAAAAGCATTTGGCCAAACATATTTGGCCTTGGAACACTTGTTTCTTACCTTTTTGCAAACAAGTCCGTAAACTTTCCAAAATTGCAAAAAGGTCCCAAAAAGATTTAGAATGTATAATACGTATTTAAACATGTTAAAACATATGAAAAACACCCTTAGGGGTCTCTACATGGATTCGGCCAAGTATGGATGGCTTTGAAACAAAATTTTTCATTTTTACAATTTAGTCCCCATATTTTCCATAATTATAAAATAACCTAAAATATCAAAATATCACAAAATCATCAATATCAAATTCAGCCAAGTTTGGAATCATCCTTCAAAGGCCTTTAAAATTTTAGGAAAATTATTTATAAGTCCTTACAAGTTTCAAATATAACAAAATAGTCCAAAATATCATAAAATCAAGCCTATAAATTTATTTCATTCATATCATCACATTCGGTGAAGCACCATAGCAAGCAAAAACAAATTTTTTCATACATAATTTTATAGATATCAACATAAATACATGTCATAAATTTCAACCTAGCTTAAACATGTATAAAATCATGAATATATCAACATGTATATTAACAATCAACATGAAAATATCAAGCAAAATAACACAAAACTATATACATGTGAAAATAACATTATTTCTATCAATAAACATGAATTAATTTGATGAAAATCAAACTATTTCTAACAAAAATCAAATTTGACAACAAAATCAAGAAACTTTGTTCATAGCCATCATACTTGGCCTTTCAACCTGGATTAAAATCCATAAGAACAAGCATGAATTTGGCTCACTAAAAGGAAGAAAAACAAATGAAGGTAATAAAAACTAAAAAAATTCCAAGTATTTTACCTTAAAAGTCTAGAGAATTTTTATTTTTCTTGATTTTTACTAAGTGTTTTTGCTAATTTCTTTTGTTTGGAACACCGTTAGGCCTAAACTTAAATCATCCTTTCCCTATTCATAGGAGAAGGATTCGGCCAAGGGAGGTCTTAACCTCCCTTGGCCAAATTTGGCTATTAAAATTATTGTTATTATTATTATTATTATTATTATTATTATTATTATTATTATTATTATTATTATTAATTTGATAAATTAAGGTGCAAATGAGTTGGCATGATAAGACTAAATTATTTAACTTTGTCATTTTTCATAAGTCACATATATTAGTCATCACTTAAGGCTTAGACTCCATGATGATAATGATAAGCTTAAAAAAAATCTTGACCAAGAATACTCAAAAAATAATTAAAAGGATTAAATTATAATAAGTTAAAAATTATGTATTCAAATGATAAATTTTATCTAATAATATTCAATTAATAATCTAATCAAGTAGTTGGTCTGATTAAAAACTTATAAAAAAAACATTGGGCCTAAATGAATTAATAAGAAAATAAATAAATGGCCTTTGTAGGAAAATTAATTTAGGC
>JBBYHK010413832.1:0-22671 GCA_038382065.1 Adansonia grandidieri
ACCCATATAATGTCCCCAAGTATCTTTATATTTCGACTTATGAGATTAGTTGTATGCATCCTATGCATGAAGACTTACATATGCCAGTCTTTGTGCATCGTCGATGCCTTGTCTTGACAATACGATAGCCAAGAATGTTTTAGAAACACGGCTTTGATGCATAGAGATCTCATAATTGCAACTTTTTACATTTTCCTTACAATACCAATGTGTTTCATGGGCTTTATCTATATAAGATATTTATAATAATATACACTAAAATCATATGGATAAAGAAATACCTTTATAACATTAATTAAACATAATGTTTGATTACATGAAATCATTAAATGCTAATGCCTTACAACCCACAACAATTGGCTTGTAGAGGCTTACACTAATAATCTCCCACTAGCACTAAAGCCAATTACCCATATGTCTAAGCCCCATGCCTTTCATATGATGATGATGATGTTTTTACTAGGGTCGAGATAAGCTAAGTTCTTTTCGGTGGGTATTCATTCCATACTAACATTATGTCTCTCTATAATATCTTTAATGATGTGATGTAGTCATAATACTTGTTTGGATTGATGGTGAAACCTTGGTTCCTTAGCTTGCACTATGGCTCTATTGTTATCATAATAACAATGCTCAAAACCACATCAAGTACATCAAGTGTAAGGTATCGATACCCAATTGTTTCAAAGCTAAATTACGATATTGGGTTTATTTACATCAATATAGGGAAGTATGTATCAATACACTAGCTGAGGTATTAATGCGGGAGCTTATGGTATCAAACCAGGTTGTTTCAGAACTAAAAATTATGACTTTGGACCCATTTGCGTCAATATAAACCATGGGATATCAATACTGAAAAAGATTTCATGCTTGGTATCGATACATAGTTTTTTGTATCAATACCAAGAGCCAAAAAATACCTTTGGTATTGATACATGGCATCTTGGTATCGATACTAAAGACAAAAATGCCTCTAGTATCGATACTAAGTCTTTTGGTATCGATACCATAAGCCAAAAATGCCTAGTTCATGCTATTTTCACTTTTCTACACCATTGACCTAAAATCTAATTCAAACATGTTTTTTTAACATAAAAAATCATCAAAATCCATTCCAAGCATTAACATTGGACTTATGATTGGGTTTTAACAAATTTTGAAACCCAAATTGGATTGTTAGAGAGCATGCTTGGCTTTTCCCTAGTGGCAAACTTCTTTTGCCCTCTCTGCTTTACCACCCTACTACTGGCAGCTAATAGAATTCTAGCCAACTATGAACAATACTTAGGGCTGCCATGTAGTACCTTAAGAAAACCCCATAATGCCTTCATCTTTAGCTCATAAACCTTAGCTGAGCATCTGACTATAAAACCTAATTTTGGCTCAACTAAAAAGAGGGTTATACACTCTATTACACTGAAACAAAAAACTCCCTTTTCTCGTAGCTCCTTCTAACCACCACTAGTAACCCTTCCAAAATCCTCCATTCTATTCATCCTTCACCTTTAAACACCTTTCCATCAACACCATAACTAGAAAGCTCCTTCTTTCCATCATTTTCTTACTAATCAACATCAAAAAAGGAAGAAGGTGTGTCTAAAGTTAAAAAGGCTAAAGCTTAAAGCTTTTGGTATATTTTCTCCCTTGTTCTATTTATTTTCTTGTTTTTAGCACTTGTATTATCCTAGTGACCCTTTTCATGTTATCATGGCCATTTTAACATTTTTAAGCATTATTGTGGCCTTGGTTTATGCAATCTTAGGATTTTGATAATCTTTTGATGCCTTGATGTTGCTTGGGTGGCCAAACATGTCATCTTTCATTTTACTATCAAACCAACCTTTTATTCATGCATTCCTTGTCATGTTTCATCCAGCTTCACATGTTCAACTCACACTTAGATGTTCATCCTAACATGTCTTGAGTATATTCATGCATTGTCTTGTATTTTGGTAGTTTCGTGGAATAAAATGTTATTTTGAAAATCTCAGCATGCTTTTTCTTGTTTAAACATAGGCATATCATGTTTTGTAGCATGATTCTTGATGTCATTCATGTAGCTAATATGTCTATGCATCATTTTTACTCTATTCTTTCCATTTTTGCCCTTTTTTCTTACCAAAATGTCATCTTTTATGCTATCTGTGTTCATTTCCATGCATATCAAATTTTGTTCTTAACATGTTCATCAAAATGCTTGCTTGTTGGTTATAAAAATCTTATTTCCAAAACCCCCAAGTTAAATATATGCTACTTTTAATAGATGAAGACTAGAATGGATTTAATGTTTTCAGTAAATTGGACCTCCAACCTTCAGGATAAATCAAGCTTTTTAGTTCTAGATTCTTGGTTAAATGAGCTTAAAAATGTTGTTTCTCGAAAGAAAAATAACCTTGTTATTTGTTAAAAATGTTAGGCCTTGATCTCAAGTTTAACACCCATGTTTATGGTATGGTCAAAGGGTTATTTCATCATCCCAAACTACTCTGGGATTATGGAATGAACCTGCAATGCCCATGTCACCATTTTTTCTTGTCACAAATGTTTAGATGCTCATGGCTTAAGTTTGACCCTAAGAAACCCTAAAAATCAAACAACTCTTGTTTTTGCCCTGATAGCACTATATTAACGACTTGAAAAAAACATTTTTGAACCCTAAATGATTTTTCTAAAATTTTTTAAAGGGCATCAAATTACCTTTCCAACGGTGTCTCGTTAGCACTCAGATCATTTCAGATAAGGGGGTTATGGTTTTTCAAATTGATGTTGTTTGGAACCCCTAGAATCAACTATTTTCATTCTGTTTAAGCCGCTTCGGCCCATTAGATGATTTTTACAAAATTTTAAATATTTTTCTTGAAAATACATTGAAATACCTTCTTCGTGAAGGTATCGTTTGTAATTTAGTAATTCCAAATGAGTCCAAAGTATTTTTCGAAGTCCATCACACTATTTCCTCTGCACGTGTAGTCAATGCTAAAACAACTTCAACCTTAAAAATTAATTCCACCTAGAAAACAATTTTCTAGGATTTATGGAATATTTTTATATTAACTCTTATCAAGTTATCTTTCCAACAGTACATCTTTTACCCTTTTGAGCCTTCAGATGAGCTTGAAATAAATTCAGGAAGGGGAACAACATGATGTTGTCCCCTGTTTTGGACACTTATCAAAGTTCAATGATTTTTCCAAAATCATCTTTGAAGGCATTTGGATACCTCCGATCGTGTCTAACCAACCTTATGGAATGTAGGGATATGTGTCTACCTCTGTTAATCTTGGATTAAGGCCAAAAAAAATTTCATCGAAAACACTATATTTTTTTAAATTCATAAAAGTTTTCATTTTTAAGGAATATTCCAACAACGTTTTTCGAGGGGATACCACAACTTGCCTTTTGAATTTCATTCAAAAATCAAATTTTTTTCGAGGGACATTACAACTTTGACCTTTAAAACTTTAATCAAATCAAACTTTTTGGGGATACTATAATGTTGTCTTCTTAAAAGGGGATACTACAACCCCACTTTCCAAACTCTAATAAAAAGAAATTAAACTTTCTCTCTCTTAGACACTTCGGGATGCCTCAATTCTCAAATAAGGCACTATAAACCCTATCTTTCAAATTTTAATCAAATACCAAATCTTTTTTAGGGGATACTATAACCCTATCTTCAAGGAGATACTACAATTCTATTTTTTAAAAATTCCTATCTTTGGGGGCACTCCAACCCTATTTTCTGAGGGGGATACTATAACCCTACATTTTTCAAAATTTTTATTTTTGGGTGGTGCTCTAATCCCCATTTTTTGAGGGAATACTACAACCTTACCTTTCAAACTTCATTCAAAATCTAAATTTTTCTCTCTCTCTGACATCCTCTGCCTTTTAATCTAAACCTTTATTTACATCTGAAGTGACCATTGAGCCTAAATGCGTTTCAAGATTGTAATTATGGTTGTTTCTTAATAATCAAAGATAATTATGAGATACATTCTGATTATCCCTTCTTTCTCCCCTTTTCCTTACCTGGTTTATTTTTACGCGATACTTATTATTTTCTTTTTTGTCTTACTAACATGTTTCCTTTTATGATATCCATTTTGCATTCATATTTTTGAAAATATTTTCAAAAAAATTACAAGGTAATGTTCCATGTCAGTACTTTTTCAGCATCTAACATGGAATATCCAATTTTCAAAATTAATCCGGAGAACTTTTTTGTCAAAAAAAGTTCTATGTTTCCCACCTATGTGGGGCGCATACATGATTTAAATCCTTTTTTTATTTAAAACTTAAATTTATTTTATACAAAATTCATGCATAAAAAGGGATTATATCAAATAATGATAAGTTAAAATCGAGAAAATGAAAATCTAAGTAATATACAACTATATGGTACCAATTTCAAGCGTCGTGGGAATGCTAATCCTTCCCCACATATAACCAACTCCCGAACCCAACTAATGAATCTTTGGACCATGTAGACCCTAAAATTGATGTTTAGAGTTTCATAACTTAAAATATCATTTTCAATAGGCATCTGATCATGCCTTGCCCCAAATAATTCGGATACCGATTTAGCATTAGCTTAACCCCATGTAGAAAGCCCTACAAGCCTAACCATGTTAAACCATACCAAAATGCTGCTAGAATGACCCAGAGAATAAGAATACTTAGGCAAACACTTCTTACCTTTACTTCTATATAACATAGTCATGTAGGCCATGATGAACGAACATTATTGCCCATGCTTACTACTTTATGCCTTAGAAGACATCTCACTTATTTCACCAAGGCATGCCATTATGCTGTCCGATTAATGGCTAACTCTCATTAATAAGTAGATGGTAACAAGCGAATGTCACCACATACAAGGCCCTATACCATAAAAAAAATAGGGTTATTCAAACGGAATAAGCCATTATGCTTAACATATATTTCCCACAAATGGTGATAAATGAACGTCACCATATAGCCAATTATTTTTATCCTCATTCGGTACCACATCACCTCTACAAGGGTAATTTTTTTAACCACACACACCGTTATATTGTCTGTGTGCACATCAAGTCTACACCTAGGCTCCGTAATGCCTATTGTATAGGGAAATTTTGTGATTTATTTTTGTTTCTATTTTTGTATCTTTTTTTTTATATTACTTTGTATAGTAATTAACTTATTGCACTTTTGTTATGTTTGACACATGCATCATAACAACATAATCATCATCAAAAGGTAATTGGCCATAGGTTCAGTGTTTAGTAAGGGCATCTATCATGGAGTAACAGTCCATTTTTTATTTGAAGTTTTTTGAAAAAGTCCAAGCATTGGTCGTAGCAGTGACAACATGTAGATGGGGAAGTTTTCAAACCTAAGTGTGTTTCGATGACACATGAAAGGGTCAAGATAGGGTACCACTAGAATGATTGGAAAGATCTTACGTGTATATGGGCTAATTAGAACAATACTAAAAAGGAATCCTTCACGAAAAGGTATAGAGACATAGCCTTCTTACTCTAGGTCCATTTGGATGTTGGCTTGTTACAAGTAGCATCTCAGTTTTAGAATCTGGCATATCGATGTTTTACCTTCAATCAAAAAGATTTGGTCCCTATAGTTAATGAATATATGGCATTATTCAATATCAAAAGGGCAAGTCTGGAAGGGTATATTGCAAACTGACCTGACCTTCAACTTTCAAGAAAAGGTTATCAGAAATCCTCAAAGCCACAAAGTCATGGATCAAGGGCCATATCAAGAAAGAAAAGGAATAGTGAGTGCATCTCTTGGGCTAGTCTAAAAAAAGCAATGGCAAGCACCCCATGTATAAAGAAAATTCAAGATGCATACAAGTTGTTCATACTTTAGAAGACTGCAAGTTATGTAGAGGTAACAGTGGCAGATGTCTTTTCCTGATTATGTTGCAATATCAACCTTGCACCTATTACTATTACTGAGATAATTTGAGCTCTTAATTTTTGCAAGAGAACGAGGGTGAGTCGATTCATTGGATGTGCCCTATTTTTTCACATTTGGCTGATCATCCATCTTTGCCTTGAAGAGAGGAGAATGTTATACAATTTAGTTCCTAACTTCAACCTTATCTCCAAGGTCCTTGAGAAGGAATGGCCTCAAGACAAGTCTAAGGAGCAATAGGTGCAAAAATTCTAGAATTTCAGTGAAAAAGAGGTGGCATGGAAAGCCCTTTAGTTTTCACCTTAGACAACCATATACCAACGTGTAGATTATAGTTGTGTGCTGCTTGTGGGATTATGGGGAAGCATTAGCTACACACCCATCCCAGTCCTATGATAATTTCAGTGTTGACAATTCACCTATTTTGTCCAAGACCTTAAACAATGGGATTTTGATTATGGCAAGCCCGACTACAAGTCAAAAGTTTAGCTAGTCTTCTATGTTTAGAGGTAAACCTGCTATATAGAGGTATTGGAGAGGAAGTAGTATAACTCCAAGATATGATGAGTGGAGAATTCACCGTATCAATGATGCCTTACCCTTTACGGTGTTAAAACATCACAAGTATTAAGTGGTGAATTTACCTCTGAGATCGAATTGCTTAAGTGTGAGTTTGAACAAGAAAAAGTAACCTTTGCTTAGGAAATCACCTATTTAAAGAAAGAAAAGAGTCAACTAAAAATGAACATCTATCTCTAAGATGGCAAAATAAAATGGGTTGTCAAAGAGAGAAACCATTTCAAGAAGGATCTTAAAAGTCTGACGAAAGACTATGTGGCTCTTAATAAAGCAAGTAAATCCTGCCGCCCTAGTAAGTCATCAGCTATGTGGGAGGTAGAAATTGTTGCCCTTAAAAAGGAGTTGCATCGATGGAAAAAAGAGGCTAGGGTCAATAGAGAGAAGCTTGTTAGATCTCTACCCTCTTATCAACATAGCAAAGGAAGTATGGATGCTTGAAAGCTCGAGTGCATGATTTGAAAGCAAACTGGGTCGAGAATGAAGTCCTAGCATGTAGAATCCATGAGTTGGAACAATCTATTCAAACTTATTAGAACCACACTAAAGAGCTATTGAGAGCCTTAGAACTATGACAGCAAGAATAGCAGCAAATGGTTGATCAGGCTATTTACCATAATCTCATCAAAACACTAATGACACACTAGAAAAGTCTAATCTAGTAATACTCTAAAGTGAAGGTACTTTAAAATATGGAACTTATCATTCGTCATCGATAGAACACTCATAATCACCAAAAGCCATTGAAAATGACCACCAAGCCCATATTGAACAATTGAAACTTATGTATAGGAAGTCCCAAGAATAGTCACTCCTTAAAAACGAGGAATTCCAAGCTCAGATTGCAGAATTAACTAAGCTATTATCCAAGGCTTTGAAAGATAAATGGCAAACAAGCACTATCAACATAAGAAAAGAACTAATCAATCCTGAGAGCAACTTGAATGGTGGTACTGAAGTCACAATACTCATGAAAGGGCATCACATGAACATTATCCTTCGATAGTTCCAATCCCACTGACTTACCCATTTATTTACATTAACCTGACAATAACATCCCATCTAGTTCAAGGATTTTAGGGTATAGGCTCTTCACTAGCAGACTTATAGTCCCAGGTCTTGACAAACAAATGGAGCAAGAAAAAGCAAAGAGGTTTTCAAAATCTAATGAAGACTTAAACAAGTATCAGTTATTGGAAAAGCATCTTTGGGTCATTGAAGGTAGAGACAAATTCGGGATGATACATACCAAATCCTTAGGGCTGGTTTTTAATCTCGTCATTCTGCCAAAATTCAAGGTACTAGATTTTGAAAAATATAATGGGACTATAGACCCCACTACCCATCTTTACATATACTGCCATAAAACGGCAAGATATAAGGAAAACAAAAAGTGGTTAATTCACTACTTCTATGATAGCCTAATTATGGTAACCGTCTGGTGGTATATAAGTTTAATCTTGTAAAAATTTAGACATGGGAAGATTTAGCCTATATTTTCCTTGATCAATCTAAAGTACATATCTGAATGAGTCCTAGATCGTCTTTTCCTCATAAATATGGAAAAAAAACCTTCAAGAGCTTTAAGCAAAATGCTTAGAGGTAGAAAGAAGAAGCTATTCACATTCACCCTCTTTTGACCAAGAAAGAAATGATTGTCATGTTTGTCAACATGCTCTGAAACCCTTACTGTGAGAAACTAGTGGGAAACACCATGAAGAACTTTGTTGACATGGTTATATCAGGTGAGATGATTAAAAATGCCATAAAAAGTGGCAAGATATCATAAGAAGAATTATAGAGCTTGACTAAAAAGTCAACAACTAAGGGTGAAGAGAATGAGTAAATGTTGTTAAGGAAAGTCCTGCTAAGTTCACTTAGAATACACATCTAGCATAGGTTTTGTACTTTCTAAACATGCTGTACACAAGTTTTAACCCTTATTCACCAATGCCACAACCAATCTATTCGCTAGGTTGCTTTAACAATGACTTTCATACTAAATCCCACTCAAAACACTACTTAAAATGTACAACCTCGTAACATATAAAATAAAAGAGCTTTTAACAATCAATAAATACTCTAAGAAAAAGAACATTTCGATTCACTCCTATACTCCTACCAATAAATCTATTTTTGATCATTAGCAAGCCAGGTAATGGCCTCAATATTCATAAACCCAAGATAAACCTCTATATCCTAAATGGTACAATGAAATGCCTATTATAAGTAGCATGTTGGGAAACAAGGCCACTCTATTGAGATCTGCACCTCGTTCAAAAAGAAGATGCAAAGTTCACCAAAAAAAGGCATGATCAAGGTTAAACAAAGGCCTAGACCTAATATTGGAGCTAATCTACTTTCTAACCATGTGCAACCAAGAATGTATGCAGTGATCGATGAGAAAAGTTATTGAGTTAAAAGAAGCATTAGAGAAGTCAAGACACCAATGAGTAGGGTATGGCAAGCTTTGTGAAGGCTAGAATAGTGTTAGATGTTGAATGAAAAAACCACTAAACCCTTTTATTACCACTATGGTTAAGGGTACATTTTGCAACACTGCCAACTTTTCCTAAAGATGGTCCAAGGGATGATGGATTGGTTTGAAATTAAGTTCTATGAATGAATACATGAGCCCATCTATTAATGTCAGATATGAGAGGGGACTTGCATCTAACTGGGTTTCGAATTACTTTTCTCTTATGAGCATAGATAAAAGAGCCGATGAAAGCTTCAAGCAGTATGCTCAGATGTGGATAGAAGAGGTCACCCAAATTCTCCATTATTATGTGGAATAATCTATGAATCCATGAAAAGTGACTCAGATGAAAGAGATGCCTTCAAAGGTAAAGGAAAAGAAAGGATCGAGGCTAAATAATGGCCAAAACCCAATGTTGGAACTAGCTCTCTAAGCTCATATCGGATCAAATGCAAATGGAATGGGTATTGAAGATGATTGTTGTCGTAACATGGCCCAGATATGAATCTTGACTAGCTCGACTTAAGATGATGAGTGTACCCCTCGTTCCTATATATATCATTATTTTCTTTTGTTATGCCTTTATCATTATTATTCTTTATTTCTCGTGTTAGGGGACTGAGTTCTCAAGATGAATCACTCACTCGACCTACTCTATATAGTCATTACGAAATGACCATTTATTTTAGAGTCGCCACCAATCTTGTTTTGGCCAGGTGAGATTAGACACCTGTCAGAATTTATATTGAAAGGATTATGAATCCCACAAAAACAAACTCTAAGGTTTGCACTCATACTACAAATCATAAGAAAGGGTCCAGGATTCGATTACAATCACGAGTATGGGTTGACTCTCTCGTGATGCCCAAAAATTGGTACCTTATCAATTATATGTTCACTTAAATTTAAATTTTTATTTTGGTTTCAATGTTTAATATTTAATTATAATTCTCATAATATTTTATTAAATAAAATTTTATTTCAAGAAAGTTAGGTTTTATTATTTTTAGAAATCGCAATATCATTCATACCCTCATAGAGAACCAAGAGGACATGAAAGTTTTTATATTCTCTATCGTACCCGCTAAAGGCCCTATGGAATATGAAAGGTTTTCATTTTGACAAAACTTCAAAAATCTTGACTTTCGTTTTGAAAAGGGTGTCTAGTTAGTAATGTAATCCGTAGAATCCCTCGCATATTTTGATAGAAATTCCACATATTAATTTAATCAAAAGATATTGCCTTAATAAAAAATACCTGGTTTTATTAAAAATATTAACCTTAAGACCTAAAAACAGTCCAATATGAAAACCCTATTCCTAATGTATACTTTTAACATGAAAGTGTCCCAGTATTCACATAGGACTTAGTTCTAATACATAATTATAAAAATACCCTTAGGGTATACCTTTGATGTAAGAGCATCCTGGTTATCTTACAGACTCAAAAATATTAATAATTGTGTGAACCTATCCTAAATATACACCTTTGGCCTAAAAGCATCCCAATGTTTATGTAAGACTCGACTCGAGGAAAATTACCAGAATACCCTTAGGGTATACCTTTGTTGTGAAAGTACTCAGTACCCTAATGGACACAAATACAATGATGAAATTGCAAACCTATCCTAAATATGCACCTTTGGCATTGAAGCATCCCGATTACCATCTAGGACTTGGTTTTATGTAAAATTATCGAAATGACTTTAGGGTATAACTTTGACGTGAAAGTATCTCGGTATTCTAACGGACACTAATACAATGATGAAATAACAAACCTATCCTAAATATGCACCTTTAGTATAGAAGCATCCTAGTTACCATCTAAAACTTGGTTTTAGGTAAAATTATTAAAATGCCCTTAGAATATATCTTCAATGTGAAAGTATCCCAGTACCCTAATGGTCATTAAAATAATCATGAAATGATGAATTTACCCTAACTAGGGAAATTAAAGTTCTAAATTTAGCTTAAAATGCAAAAGTTACAATTAAGCCCCTAAGCTTTTGAAAATTTCATCTTGTATCCTACAAAAAATCGAGAAAATATGAAAAGTTTTAAAAATTTCTATACCCCTAAAGAAGACCATAGGAATAATAAAAATATTTAAAAGTGACAAAAATTATTATTTTATCCCTAAATACTATCATTTGCTATTTAATCCCTAAACTTTTCAAAATTTATATTTAAATCCCCATAAAGAAAAAACCCATCACAAACATGTTAAAATGCATATGAAAAACACAACAAACATATCCACAAGGATTCGACCAAACACCTTGGCCCACAAAAAAATTTTTTAATTTTTTTGCAAACTAATCCCTAAACTTTTTTAAATTTATATTTTGACCCCTACATGGAAATATATCATGAAAGATCATAATAAATCATCAAACAAGGTAAGAATAAACACAAAAATCATGGCAAAAATGTGTATGAGGATTCAGCCAAGCACTTTTAGCCATAAAACATAATTTTTTTGCATTTTATAATTTAATGCCTAAACTTTCTAAAATTGAAAAATGACCCCTGAAGTGTTAAAATCACCTAAAGCATGTTTGCAAACATATAAATTACAGATCTCATGGCTCATAAAGCTCTCAGCCAAGAATAGCCTAAAAAAACTTTTACATATTTAGCAATTTAGTCCCAATGTTTACTAACATTACAAAATAACCTAGAAACCATGAAATCAAGACAAAAATAAGCACAAAATCATTATCATCAATTTCAGTTAGATTCGGCCAAAGTGGAAGACATGAAATATAAGCATGCTTTGATATAGAAAATTGTGAAAATAAGCATGAATAATTATTATTAAACTTAAATAAAAGCAAAATCATAAAATAATTATACTAATATACTAACATATTAACATATAAACAACAAGAAAGATGTAATTTAAACATCAACATAAATACAACAAAATCACAATCATAACAACAATAATAATATTCCATTAAAAAAACAAGATTTAACTAAAAAACTAAAATGGCAAGAAATACATAAAATTTCTAAGTCATCATGTTTAGCTTTTCAACATGGATGAAAATTCATAAGCCTTAACATGATTTTGACTTATGCATGACAATGGAAATAGATCAAAATGAAGAAAACTAAAGAAATTTAAGAAAACAGGTGTCCATACCTTGAAAAAAGGCTTGAATACTAAGCAAAATATATGTTTTTCCAGTGTTTTTTTTCCTTTTTCTTTTCAAAAGCCTCTAAATGAATGAAAGTATCCCTATTTATAGGGATTAAGGTTGGCCAAGGCATGAAAGAAATGCCTTGGCCAAATGGTTTCTACACTATTCCATTTCTTTTTTATTTTCTTTTTGGTTTAATAATTATTTGTAATTTTGATTTGATATAAATACACTTGATTTGATTAAAGTTTATTATTCTTTTCTTCTTATGAGTGATGTCATGCATGACATTGTTAATTTCTAGAGCATTTTGTGTGATAGTTGTATTAATATGTAAATTTATACCACAAAAATTAATTACAAAGACTAAATTGTAAAAATTAAAAATTATGTATTTGAAAGAGATTTCCATATGATCAATTTAATTTATTCTAATAATAGACACAATTTTTTTGTACATGAAAAAAACATTAAAAATAGTAAACTTGTAAAATTTTACGCGAAAGACCCTTATCGAAAAAATTACTGTAAAAAATATAAAATTTATAAAATAAATTGAATTTTGAAAAACTATTTTAATGTGAATTAAAAAACAATGTTTGAAGAATTTTAAAAATTATAAACTAAGAAAAATCTTACCAAAAAATTTATAGAGTAGAAAACTATGTATCTCGATAACAGGAAAAATTCAAAAACCCATAAAATAAATTAAAATTTTTAAAACTGATTTAACATGATTTGAATAATAACATTTAAAGAATTTTGAAAATTATAAACTTAGAAAAGTCTTCTTGAAAAAATTTACAGAGTAAAAAACTCTGTGTTTTGGAAATAGTAAAAATTCTAAAAAAATGCAAAAAAATTGAATTTAAAAAAACTGATGTAATATAATTAAACAATAATATTTGAAGAATTTTAAAAATTATAAACTAAAAAATCCTTCCTAAAAAATTTATAAAGTAGAAAACTCTGTATTTCAAAAAAGAAGAAAATTTTTAAAAATGCAAAAATCATAAAATAGAATGAATTTTGAAAAAATAATTTAATATGATTTAAATAATAATATTAGAAGAATTTTAAAAACTATAAACTCAAAAAACGTCCCCTAACAAAATTACGGAGTAGAGAAAAAAATACTAAACTAATAAAATAAAATAAATTTTGAAAAACTAATTTAGTATAAATTAAATAATAATATTTGAAGAATTATAAACTCAAAAAAAAGTTTACGGGATATAAAACTCCGTATCTTGGAAATAGAGGAAAATCATTAAATAAAATGAATTTTGAAAAACTACTTAAATGGTTAATAAATGTCAATATTTAAAGAATTTTATAGTTTAAAACTCAAGAAAATTTCACAAAAAAATTTTACAGATAAAGGAAAGATTGTATTTTAGATTTAAGAAAATTTCAAAAAAAATGTGTTGAAACATATATAGAATGAATTAAATATTAAATATTTGAATTTACAAAATGGTAAAGATAAAATTTGAGATCCGAAATAAGTCTCTACCAAAACCTTCACGACCAAAATACTTGCGATACAATAAGAATTTTAAAAATAATTAGAAAATTACCAACTTGATACCTCGTGGTAAGAAAATGCCAATACAAAGTTTTCCTTGAATATTTCTAATTTTTCAGATTGTGTAATGACATAAATACCACACTAGTATCGGTAAAAATATGCGACTGTCAACTTTCCAAATTTAATGAAAAATTCTCAAAAAATTCCTAAAATTGAAAATTTTGATCGTGATATCACCTACAGAAATGGATTTCCAAAATTTGACAAACAAATATTGAAAAATAATTTTTCTCTTAAATATTTATTTTATATATTTGAAATTAGAAATCAAAATATGATGTTTCCTATCATGTGAACTTACGGCCATTTAAATATGACAAAAAAGGTCTTGAAAATGCCTAATTCATCTGGAAAAAGATTATTGCCAATGAGGGTTGCCGTTAAATTCTCAATTTTAGATATTTAAGATTATTAAAAAAGGGACTCGGACAAAATTAGGTGTTTACAACACTCTTCTTTGACCGTTGGTGAAAATCAAGGGCAGGGCAAAGACCAAATAGACATAATTTCGTTTGGGTTAAAGGTAAATGATAAAAGGCTGATCGACATGAAACCTACGAGTCAATGAGAAGAGATCTTAGCTGGGACAAAACCTACTGGTCAACAAAAAAGAAAGTTAATTGAGATGAAACCATAAATAAACAAAAAGAAAGGGATTGACTAGGACGAAACCATACAAGTCAACAAATAAAGGTGTTGACAAGGATGAAACTATACAGTCAACGAATGAAAGAGGCTGACTAGAACGAAACTGTACGGGTTAATAAATGAAAGGGTTGACTGGGATGAAACTATACCAATCAATAAATGAAAGGGTTGACCGAGACAAAATAATATAAGTCAACAAATGAAAGGGATTAATTGGGACGAAACCATACAAGTCAACGAATGAAAAGGATTGATTATGACAAAACCATATGAGTAAACAAATGAAAGGGGTTGACGGGGACAAAACCATACAAGTTAGCAAATAAAGGGGTTGATCAGGATAAAACCATACAAGTCAATGAATGAAAGGCGTTAATTGGGATGAAACCATATGAGTCAACAAAAGAAAGGGGTTGACTGGGATGACACCATACGAGTTAACAAATGAAAGGGTTGATTAAGACAAAACCATACTAGTTAACAAGTGAAAAGGGTTGACTGAGATGAAACCATACAAGTCAACAAATGAAAAGGTTAACTGGGATAAAACCATAAGAGTCAAAAAATGAAAGGGGTTGATTGGGATGAAACCGTGTGAGTTAATAAATGAAAGGGTTGATCAAGATGAAACCATACGATTATAAATGAAAGGGTTAATAGGGACAAAATCACATGAGTCAACAAATGAAAGGGTTGACTAGGACAAAACCGCATAAGTTAATAAATGGAAGGGTTGACCAGGACAAAGCCATAAAAGTCAATGACTAAAAAGGGTTAACCAAGATGAAACCACGCGAGTCAACAAATGAAAAAGGTTGATCGAGACGAAACCATACAAGTCAACAAATAAATAGGTTGATCGAGATAAAACCATACAAGTCAACAAATGAAAGGGTTTGATTGGGACTAAACCATATGAGTTAACGAATAAAAAGGGTTAACCGAGATAAAACCATACAAGTAATAAATAAAAGGGTTAACCAAGATAAAACCATACGGGTCAACAAATAAAAGGGTTGATTGGGAAAAAACGATTTGAGTTAACAAAGAAATGGGTTGACTAGGATAAAACCATAGCCAACAAATGAAATAGGTTGATTGTGATGAAACCATACAAGTCAACAAATGAAAGGATTGACCGCGATGAAACCATATGAGTTAACAAATGAAAGGGGTTAATCGAGATAAAACCATATGAGTCAATAAATGAAAGTGTTGACTAGGACAAAATTGTGCAAGTTAACAAATGAAAGGGGTTGATCGAGATAAAACCATATGAGTCAACAAATAAAAAGGTAAGGATAACATTTAATGCTTACTAAAATTGAAAGGATGAAGGACTTACCTTTCAATTTTGAGGGAAAAAGTATGACTGTTGTTCTCCTTTAGCTTCATGCTTAACTCTTACTATAAATTATTAGATACAAATGCATGTAGAATGCATATGATGAGTTCCGATGATTCATTTATACAACCTATGTATTTTATCATTATTCATTACTTCTAATCTAGCCTATATTTGAATTTGAAGGGATTTTCAAAAAATATTATGAAAATCATGTTTCTTTTTTACCAACAGAGTCAGTGTCTGAATGTCAATTTGAAGGAATCCTTAGAAATAGTGTGGACAAAATTACTTTGATACCCAAAGTCAAAGGCATTTTCTGAGAATATTATGAATATTATTTTCTTTGGGTAAGAAAAGTAAGGCTAATGATGCTCAAATCTGAAACTCCTTATGATTGAGTAAGGTGAATAAGGCTGGTGATGCATGAATCTGAAGCTTCTTATGAAGAATTTATTTTCCTCCTATTAGAAATGTCTTTTAATCACAACTTTCAAATTCTTTTTCTTTGATGATACTCCATCATGTTATCAATTGATTTTAATCCTTCCTAGAATATCCAAAGAATTAAAACAGTAACTAAGGTCCCTATAATGTTTAACTCAATCTAAAGTAATGCAAAGAAATCTTTTTTGTTTTTTATTTATAAAATGTTAATCACCATTTATAAAAAATATATGCATATGGCAAAGGTGTGGCAAAGGTATAAATAAAGATGACAAAGGTACAAATGAAAATCACAAAGGTATGAATAAAGATATGTATTTATATTTCAATAGAGGGAAGGAATACAATACTAGTTTTTTTTTAATAAGAGTATGTACAAAGCATAGAACAAAACTGAATACTATTCAGATGGTTAGATCTCTCATTCCATCTTCAAAAGTAATTTCTTAAGTGGAACATTGCTTTTGCATGGATTAATCTCTTTGAAGGTGTCTTTGATTGCATAGTGCCTTCTCTTTTGGTTTTGAACTTTTAATGAATTTCACTTCACTTATTCTTTTGCCACAAGCCATCTTTTTTGGGTTTTCGACTTCAAGCCTCCCCCTTTTAACACTTTTATTTATCTTTATCTTTTTTTTAAATTACCTTTTAGGCATAATACTTTTTTACATTATTTGCATGGACAAGATTAGGTAAAGTGTGCCCATCCATTTTTGCCAAAATTAATGCCCCATCAAAAAATGCATTTTTAAACCACAGAGGGTCTTTTCCAATTCAAAACCCATTTACCGCATAAATCCTTTTAGCCAGGAAAGATTTTCTATACTACTAACTTTTTTTTGTGAAATTGCCTCGGCCGTAGTTTCTTATCACTAGCTCTCATCATTCTCTTCTGATACATTTTTCCTATGTTGGATCACTCGCAGTCTCTTTTCTCTAATAAAGTTTAACTTTTCATAATGATCTCGAACCTACTCAGCTTCTTCCAATTTAGTCTCCATCAATACACGGAGCGAAGAAATTTCAACCTCAATTGGTAGAATGGCTTCTGTGCTATGTACCAAAGAATAAGGTGTTGCCTTAGTAGAGGTTCGAACTGAAGTTTGATAAGCTAAGAATGCAAAAGGGAGTTTTTCATGCCAATTTTTATAAGCCTCCACCATCTTTACAATAATCTTCCTAATGTTTTTATTGGTGGCTTTCATTGCTCAATTTATAATTAGACAATATGTCACTAAATTATGATGAAAGATTGTAAGTTTGGTATACACCTCTATCATCAATTTATTATTCAAGTTAGAGGCATTATCTGTTATGATCCTCTCAAGTACTCTAAATTGACAAATGATATTAATTTTCAAAAATTTTATCACTGTCAACTTTATCATATTTACCTAAGAAGTAGCTTCAACCTATTTGGTGAAATAATCTATAGCCACCAAGATAAAATGATGGCAATTTAAAGCTATAGAGGTAATTAGCCCAATAACTTCCATGCCCCATATAAAGAAAGGCCATGGAGCAGTTATAACATGCAGTGGTAAAGGTGAGATGTGAATCTTATCTACATACACTTGGCATTTATGACATTTTTGGGCATGCTTAATGCAATCTCTTTCCATAGTTAACCAAAAGTAACCCAATCTCATAATTTCTCTCACCTTTTGATGCCCATTAGTGTGAATTCCATAAACTTCTTTGTGTACTTCCAAAATTCTTTTTGCTTTTGGAGTATCCACGCATCTTAATAACATCTGATCATAGTGTTTCTTGTAAATAATCTCACCACCTAGAACGAAGCTCATTGCTAACCTTCTTAATGTCTTCCTCTCATTTTCAAAAGCTTTGTCCGAGTATTTTAAATCTTTAAGGTATCTTTTAATATTATAATACCATTTAATATTATAATACCATGAACGGCCATCCAGTTCAACTTTAGCATTAAGACAAGGTGTAAGAGACTCCTACAAGCTCTACTAGATATATGCTACTTTTTCTTTCTCATTCACCTTAAACATCGAGGTAAGGGTGGCAAGAGCATCTACCATTTGATTCTTATCTCGAGGGAGATAAATAAAATCCACCTTCTGGAATTCTTGTAACAGTTTAAGAATCAACTTTTTATATTGTGCCAACCTTGAATCTTAAGTTTCCTATTCCCCATGTAGCTGATAGATTAACAGGGCTGAATCCTCGTAGATCTTCAACACTCGAACATTTCTCTCCATGGTTACACGAAGTCCTATGACATGCTTCATATTTTGCCATATTATTTGTGCAATCAAAATCACTTGGCGATAAAAAGATAATAATCTTCTTATGGGGACATGAGAATTACTCTAATTCCATGACCTAGAGCATATGAGGCCCTATTGAAATACATTTTCCATTTTAATTTCTCTGTTTAATCATCTTCCTCTTTAAGAGAATTAGTCATCAAATTTTCATCCAGAAAATCAAAATCTAATAAATAATAGTCATTAAGGGCCAGGCTTGCTAAGAATTCAGTAACGGCATTTCCTTTAATACCTTTTATCTCACATAAACTGTATCAGATTCTAATAATAAGACTTGATATCTTGCTATTCTTCTAAACAATTCTGAAGCTTCAAAAAGATACTTGATCAGATCTATTTTTATGATTAACTAAGTAATATGATATAGCATATATTGCTTGAGCTTTCTTGCAGTCTAAACTAGGGCATAACATATTTTCACTATTTGAGATAAATTTACCTCATATTCCAGAAACTTTTTACTGAGGTAATAAATTGCCCTTTTCTTTTACTAATCTATCTTTTTGCCCTAACACACATCCCATTGATCGCTTAAACACAAAATGTACTATATGAAAGGATGCCTGCGACTAGTGGTACAAAGACTAAAGGATTTGCCAAATATTGTTTCATTTTTTTGAATGCCATTTGGCAATCTTCATCCCATTCTCTCGTGTTGTGTTGTCGAAGAAGCTGAAAGATTGGATCACATTTATCCATGAGCTAGGAAATGAAACGGGCAATGTAATTCAATCTCCCAAGGAAATTTCCTACTTCTTTTTGCATGCATGAAGGTGGCAGCTTCTGAATGGCTTGGATTTTATCAAGATCAACCTTAACCGCCTTTTCACTTGTAATGAAACCCAACAGCTTCCCTGATCCTGCACCAATAGTACATTTTATGGGGTTCAATGTTAACTTGTATTTTCTTAGCCTTTCAAACAATTTTCACAGATCTATGACATGCCTCTCTTCTTGAGGGGACTTAGCAATCAAGTCATCCATGTATACTTCAATCTCCTTAGGCCAAAGTTTGATTGGTAATTTATATATTCATGATTCTAACTTAGGATTTTGCCTTCAGTCAAAATAGCCCAAACTTTCTCTATCAGGGTCTTAACCTTTCGGATATCATTTTTCACCCAACACTCTTCTTCGACAATCAAGGCATTAACCCCAAGCTCAAGATGGTTGCATAAAGAGTTTGCTGCTACAGTAGGTCCTAAGGTAGTATCAAATTTAAAAGCTTATTTTTCAAGAAGACTATAGACCTTAATTTTAAAAGTAGGAGTTTTTAATTGGATGGCCTACTACTACATGATATTCACTGTGGGCATTTAGGTTATACAAGCTAGGTAAGTTACCCTCATACGATTTCATAAAAAGCAAACTCACTAATCGAGCCTCTAAAAGTCTATCAAATATTTCTTTTTAAGAATAAGGAAAAGATTCATAGTAAGGTCTAAACTGGTTCTTTCTTAGGGTTGATTGATTTGGATTAGTCTGTGTTTGGTTTTAAGGATGAATTAGGGTGGTGGTTTATGGCACTGATAAGGCAGAAGGTTGTGATGTATTAAGAGAGAAGGTATTCTAGGTTTGTTGACCTTGGTTTCGATAAAAAGGACGGGATTCTTGATGGAATGGTTGGCTAACATGGTTAATGGATGGAGTTTTTTATTTTATTTTTACAGGTCCAGTCATATTTGCAGTGGAAGATTCACCTATTGCAATCTTTCCTGCATTTACGACAGCCTGGAAATGACAAAGAAATATTGAAAAATAATTTTGCTCTTAAATATTCATTTTGTATAACTGAAATTTGAGATTAAAATATGATTTATCCTGTCATGTGAGCTTACAACCATTTAAATATGATAAAAAGGTCTTGAAAATCTTTGGTTTATCTAAAAAAATATCGTTCCTAATGAAGGTGGGCATTAAGTTTTCAATCTTAGATATTCAAGATTATTGGAAAAAAGAACACAGGGGAAATTAGGTGTCTACAACTGTGAGATCATAAAAAGTGTAGAGGAAGTCAAGATGCCAATAAATTTGGTTTGGCAAATCCTAGTACAAACTGAATTGGTTAACAGGGTGGTTGAAAGGATAGAAGAGGGATTCAATGACTTTTATGATTTCCATACCATCAACCACCACACTCTTTAAATGTGTAAAGAGTTACGTGTTATGGTCCAAAAAATGATGAATGAGGTCAATATTAAATTCTATGATAAAAAGTGAGCCTCACGGACAAGTCAGCAAATGTAATACCATCTATCAATCCCATGGAAAATGACAGATAGAATCCTCCCTACAAGGTTGGAAGGCCATTAGTTTTCTTTGGCAACAGACTAAATATTAAAGCAACCCCTATTCAGCCTACATCAAAGATAATCATTTAGCTTCCATCCTCCTTCCCTTATAAAGACAACAAAGTGGTTCCCTGGAAGTATAAAAGCAAAACATTAATTAGTGGAGAATTAGTTAACCAGTAGCTAACGTTGACCTCTTGGGGGTAAGCCGTCTAACTCGAAGTGCTAGATGTTACACCCTAGCTACATCAAGATATGAAACTTGGCAAAAAAACAATACTCCTATCTCTGAAGCACCAAAGTCCTCCCAAAGTCTACAACCAAAGAATCAGATCTGATAGCTGTCAAGGAGCGGGTGAGTGAGAGAGAAGCTATGGAATTCCTTAAGTTTGTCAAGCATAGCGAACATAGCATGTCAATCAGTTGAACAAGCAACCTACCAAGATATTTGTGCTGTCACAGCTATTAAACTCTAAAGCTCACAAGAATACTCTCCTCGAGGTCTTGAATAAGGCATATGTCCCTCCTGAAATCTCGATAAGCCAGTTGGATAGCCTACTAAGCAATATCACTATTGATAACTATATATCTTTCAATGATGATGAGATTCCCCGTAGAGGAAAGGGAAATTACTAGGCCTTTCACATCACCATAATTGCAACAGCAGTACATTGTCGGAGGTGTTTATTGATAATGGGTTAGTTTTGAATGTAATACCTATGTCATGCTCGAACAAGCTCCATATTAACTTGTCTTATATCAAGAATAGTTACACAGTTATGTGAATGTTCGATAGGACTTGTAAAGACATTATGGGAAACATCACCATTCCACTGCAAATTGGCCCATGCACTTATAAAGTATACTTCCATGCGATGGACATTGCTCCATCATATAACTACCTTTTGGGAAGGCCTTGGATTCACTCTACGGAGGTAGTACCATTATCGTTGCATCAAAAGTTGAAATTTATCATTAAGAACAAAGTTGTTAGCATTAAAGGAGAGGAAGATATTATCACTACTACCACAACTAATGCCCCATACATTGAACCTGATAAGGATGTCCCAAAATCCTCGTTTCAGTCCTTTAAGTTTTTCAATGCCACTTATGTCAAAGAGGGGTTGCCAATGGTTGAGCTTTATAGACACCTTATTTTGTCCGGGCTAATTTTTAGTAATCTAGAGCGTGGATGTAAGAGGGGGCAATGATCGGTCACCTGACGAAAAAGTATTTTGAAGATATCAAGAAGGCCTAGGGATCATATCAAAGGTGAATGCAAAGATGTGGCATCAAATGACGTAGTCCAAGGTATCTGGGGACAAAAGATAGGAGAAAATTCATAATTTTACTTGAATGTATCGATACAATGTTCCAATGCACCAAAAATTTGAAATGTCCCCATTTGTATCGATACAACATGTAGATGTATCGATACATAAGCCTCTGTATCGATACGGGACCTCATGCATCGATACTAGACTATGCCAGGGCCAAAACATGCATTCTGTAAAGGAATGTATCGATAAATATCAACATGTATCGATACAGTGGTTCATAGTACGATACAATGGTTCATAGTATCGATACATTGATCATTGTATCGATACAATATTCATTGTACGATACACACAAGGTTTTTGGGCCAAATGTATCGATACATTATGCAATGTATCGATACATACAGGCCATTTTCACGGTCCAGGCATTTTTGACTCGTCCACCATTGATCCAAAACTCGATTTTAACTCGTTTCTTTGCATAAGGAAATATTAAAACACATATCAGATTATGAATTTAGACTTTTGAATTAATCATAACATCTTTTTGAGGTCTAAATTGGATCAAAAAAGGTTAACATCACATGATCACCCTACTCCTTAGCTTGTTAACCAATATCACCATCAGCCACCCTATTTGCTGGAA